>JAMKCH010067995.1:0-48406 GCA_023653785.1 Ophioderma brevispina | reverse complement strand
AGTTGAGTGAACGGGAGCGATCACTGAAACTGAACCGATCACTGAAGAAGTGACACACTATGGCGAGACCACCGCAACCAAACCCGTCTCCCTGAAATTTAGGACTCCTCCGAGTCGCAACATTTTGTATTTTTAACACTTTTAATAATTCAAATTCCCGTAGGCTACCTATCATATCCTATAGCTCGTGTAGTTGCCGATTTCTAAGGAAACGTCAACTGAATATTTAATCCCGTATAACTTTCCGTATGTTTTTTTTTCTCGTATTTTTTTTTTAAATAATAAATAACTTCAATATTTAATCCCGTATACGTTTCCGTGTACTTTTTGCTTAAAAGTAGGCCTACTTCCCGTGGGGTAACCCGTATAGTTATCGTATTTTCCACATATTTTTTTCTCACAACTCCTCAAACTCCCATACAAAGTTTTTTTTTTTTTTTTTTTTTTTTTTTTTTTTTTTTTTTTTTCCCCCCCCCGTCACAACATCCCGTAATCGTATGTTTTATTCCTCGTAGTAGTTTGCAGCATATGCTATAATAGCTTAGGAATATAGTTCCTATTTTCTAAATATTAAAACGTCAATATTTCATGTAATTTTCCGTGTATTTTATTTTGTTTTCTTCTCAAATCTCTGTGGGATAATTAACACGTAGTAGGGCCTATCCATACATATGACAATCAAAGCGAAATAACATGACGTGTTCTTGGCCGTTTCTTTCCCCACACCGTTTGCACTAGAAGGAGCCTTTTTTTGGCGTACCGATATAGCATGTATAGCATCTTACGCGTAATCACCGTTGCCACGCGTAACCACCCGTTGCAACGCACCACGCTTACGCGCCGCTTATTAACGCGTACAAACAAATTAATGGTAATTTATCATAGCAACCGAACACATTTTCGTTGATTTTTAAGCCATTTCTGAACGGATTTCGTCCAAATATAGGGTAGAACCCGTCCGGTATCCTCATGCACCTTTCAACTTCAATTTATCGCAATAATGATCGAATTGACGGAAGCCTTTGGCACTACTAACCCACATACACCCACAAACAAAGTAGCCAAATTATATGTACAGATGATGCATGTCACGCCTGCGCAGTTCCTAACTGATATGATACGGACGTTTTGAGGCGCGTTCCGAGGGGGTGATACGGATATATCTAGTCAGTAATTTGAGACGATTCTAATGAAATTCGACGGATCTACATGATGGTATGTAAAAGAAGTACAAGATGGTAATGCCTGTGTTAATATAGGCCCTATATAATTGTCCTTCAAGAGCAGATATAAACATCAACAGATTTTGCCATGTGTAGCTGTGGAAAGCAGGGTCTGTAAACATCATGTACTTTTTGAGCGATGTTGACGCATTCGAAACACCTTTGCCCCTAATTTTCCAGACTATAATCCCGGAACTAATTTAAGTGCACTGTGGCCTTGACTTATGCCCTCTCAAGGTGGGCATGAGTTTATTTGAAAATTTCATCGGAAAGTGTTTTTTTTAGAGGAATATTTACACCAAAACTTCTTGGTTAGAAGATTTAGTTAGAACAGGGTTGAACTGAAGGCCTATTAGATATAACACTGTTTTTACAATTATGATGTTGTTTGATAGCTCCCTAGCGCAGTGAAGATTTGCGAAGGTCGCGGTGGGTCAATTTGCCATAACTTGGGCTTTCCTCCAGATCTTTGGGAAACTGTGGGATTTTGGTGCTGGGCCGAAGCTTTTTTTTCAGCTGCTCAGTTGAATGTTTTGTCAAGTCCACTGCTTTCCTGGTTAAGTCTAGCAATATCGGTTTCCAGTTCGTCAATGTTGAAGGAGTGAGTGAAACCAGGGTCACCATTATACCTCTTACGGTCCCAGTTTGATCTTATTGGGTTCTTGCTGCACTTGCCATTTAAGCAGTTGGTGGGCACTTGGTTGGGTCTAACATTTGGTTGCTGTGGAGTTCTGTTCAAATCCCCCGAAGCTTTCCGATGTGGCCATGCTTTCATTACTGTTTATGGGTCATATCGTTTGATTTTAATTAAGCTATGGCAGGTTTGGAATCTTTACCTTGAAGATCCTCTCTTTCATTGTAGCTCCATTGGTAATATATGGCTCTTGAAATCGCCAAATAAGAAATGAGGTGGAGGGTGTTATATAGCAGACTCAGCAAACATTGAGTTTGCTTCTACAACGGTGCCCGTTTTCACATAGCACTTCCATACTTTTCGATGCGATCGCTCGATGCAAGAACCATTCCTGGTACATTTGGGCGATACTATCAGGTCCCCCTGTGGGTTCCCTCCAGACAAGGACTCGCATTGGCGATTGTTATACCTGTCAGCAAGGATGTTTGTTATATGGCCTCCATTTTTCCTGATTAAACTTTTAAATCGTAATTTTCTCAATTTTATTTGAGAAAAATTTTTCAACAGAAAAGCATTTTTGTTTTACTATAAAAGAGAGAATGGGAATACCCCTAGTTTGTTTTTGCTAAGTTCACCTGTTAGATTGCACCATATGGTGGAAAGTTGGGAATTCCCCAAGAAAATTCTAAACTTTAAACTTGTTTTTTATTGTTTTTTGAGATCAAAACATGTAAGATCAGGGAATTTCCCCAACAAAGTCTATAGGTGAAGTGATGTAATTTTTGTGACATCTGATTTGATGGTGCAGGTCATGTTTATGTATGATGATATGTAACTGATTAATTGTTAGAAGGGGAATCTAGCTGTGAAATAAATAGTCGTTGTGACTGAAGGACTCTCTGCCAGAGTTTGAAATCAGAGGAGTTGAACTAGAGCTCTGGAGCGATACAGTATAAATTATAGCTAATTTTTTTACTCTACAATACTGTAGATTTGATTTTTACATCTCGTGCAGGATTTAATATTTTGGTTCCGCCGGAGCTTGATAGCTACAATTGTCTGCTGTCGTCTTTTAAGCCAAAGGAGCTTCAGTTTTGGAAGCAAAAGGTGATTCTGTTTGTGGTTCCTATATGAGGACATAAGCGACAGACTGATGGTGTGTATCTTACCTGGATTTTATTATTGGGGACCATTTGTCTCGAGGGAAAGCCCCGTCTCTTGAACTGCTGGACAAGATTTACTTCAGGACTGAGAAGATTCCCTTGTAATGTAATTACCGAGTTTATGTGAACTTTGCATGCTGTCATTTTTGAAGTCTCGCTGTGAGGACATGTCTTCGTTAACTGCACAACGCTTCTTGTGGAGATCAGTGGACATTCTTGTTTATAATTAAGCATAATCTTAAATTATTGTGTTGTAATTTATATTTAATCTTGTTTTTGGGACATACAAAATCCCTGAACCAATCACAGATCATTACAACTGTTATATTATACAAAATTCAGTACTTGGCACAAGGCCTCATTTATTTGTGTTGAAAGTATTTCTGACCTTAGGCATCCACGAGACATCATACATGTTACTTTTTTACATGTAGAAAACCCTCCACAATTCAATGAAAGCTTAGTCAAGGTCAGACCTTAAAAAGGCCTGCGCTGGCCTCTAGTCATGATATTGGAAGAAAGAGATTGCTTCACTGGCGAGCAGTTACTGACAGGAGACCACTGACTGTGCTCTACTTCTCACCATTTTGACTACTTTTTGGTAACAAAAATAAAAATATCATTTATGACAAATACGGTCGCGTTACGTTTAGCTACTTACAGGGGTCTTTACTCAACAATTTTACAGTACAACATCACAAAAATGGACTTTAATGAAAAACAGGGCGCGATTTGGTTACATTTTGAAGAAATCGCTGATAGTGGTTTAATTTCAGGTTGGGTTTTTGATTTGATTAATATTTAACATATCATGTTGGTAGTCGAACTTGTGGTGTCCAGTACCTGAATAAAATATATTGTTATGACGTCTCTATGGCGCCAAAGTCAGAAATCCCATGTTCAAACACAAATAAATGAAGCCTTGTGCACAAGTATCAAACTTTAATAATAAACCAGTTTTACATGATTTTTAATTGCTTTGGTTCAAGAATTTGGTATTCCAAACATTACATAGTAAGATTACACCCAATTATAAGAGTTATTACTTTAATTTTTAAACATAATGTCCCCTAATCTCCACAAGAAGCGTTTGCGTTCAACAATTATATGTGCCTCACAGCGAGGACCATATGCCCCCCTTCCACTCTCCTGATGATTCCCCTTCGCCCTCCTCAGGTTAATATATTCCAAGAGAATCTTCTCAGTCCTGAAGTAATTTTGTCCCCCAGCAGTTCAAGACGACAAGTTGTTTAAAAAAAGTCCCTCGACGACACGAATATTCCACAAACCAGTCCCAAATACATCACCACGATTTCTATCTGTCCCACAAGTTTGGAATCCTATTTTGATTTCCCAGCACTTGTTGGCTTCAAAGACGACCATAGAATAATTATAGCACACTGCTCACAGTGGATTATAAAATCCCGGCAACCAGTACTTTATTGGTCTGCTACACATTTCAGATATACTCGATTCCGCTGTATACTGGGACTACAACCCTACTTTTTTGATTACGGCGTGAGAGGCTTGTTTTTGGTTTGACAGGGGCACAGCAAATAACTTTGCAGTACTCCTAGTCCGCACGTTGTGCTCTACGGTCAATACGATGTGCAGTGGTCAAACATAAAACGGTCACTGGTTAAACGTAAACGTACTTTAAATGTGAAAATACTAACTGTATCAAGCATGTGCGCTATTTGAATTCTGAATATGGTAACATGGTTTATTTGCGATCTGGTCCCACACAGTTATATGGGGCCCATCATTACTTTCATACGTTACCTAAACTATACGACTATACAATAGTCAATACCCCCTCAAAGATGGTCCAACGTAGTTCTAATGGTTGAAGCACGGTTATATTAAAAAGCTGATAAAATATTTTTACAAAACAAATGACAACTTGCCCAAACCAATAAAAACTCAAACCACCTTTGAATTACACATCGCCTAAATAAACTGCTTTTAGGTCTAATGATCGGGAATTACTTTGTCAATGTACCTTTTAGGAACATAGTAGAAGGACCATACAGTATAAACTACCGTGTAATGTTCAATATATCCTACAAAATTCGTTCAATAGTTCCACGAGATACAGTGATACATGTGAAGAAAATCTTAAATTTCTAAACACCGTTTAATACCGTGAATTGAAGTAATGATTTATAAATCGATTGCATTAAACTGCACAAAGTTCAATCATAAAGTCCATAAACAAAATTAAGTTTTTGTACTTGGCCCTTTTTCCTTCAAGTCACTTGCTATTGTTCGGCAGCGAAGCGTCTTCTTGGATAGATTTAAAATGCTTTCTGTCCCCATTTCACCCATGATATGACCCCAAACTTTTCCCCAGCTCCTATTCGCGCGATCGATGATCAAACTAATCTTAAACTTCTAGATACTTTGTTACTGGTACGGTGGTTGCTGGCGGCGAGACATAACTCAATCTCCATTATATACGACCTCACAATTTTCCCAAGTCTTAAAACTAGAATAGTACCACAGATCATGCAATGAACATACCCTTGCACACTGACCAATATGGAATTTCACATAAATTACATCATCTGAATTACATAACTTCACTCTATAACTTCATGGGGAATTACCTTTTTTCACAACATTTTTTGATCTCCATGCATAAACAAGTTGACTCGGTTTTCTAAGTTTTACATCTTGGGCGATTCCCACTTCCCCTATTGTGCAATCTACCAGTGCCCTTGTACAAACAACACTAGGGAATCCCCTGTCCTCTCTTTTTATCATAAACAAAGTAACTTTTCCCATAGAAATCTTTTCTCAAATAAATTGAGATACAATATATTTTTGATCAAAAAAGAGGCCAATATAACAATAACACATGCGAACCGAAATATGATTTGCCATATTATGTTCGTCATTTGCCGTGATAATCATCATAAACATGATGAAACTCCTAGGTGTCCGGTACCTCTTTCCTTAGCTTGTGTCCCTATATACGCTAACCTCCCAAAGACGGCACGACAAAGTATTTAAAACCCTAACATGCGATTTTCTTTTCTTTATTCTTTTTCATCATGGAATGCAAATAGACCTTTGAGATACGTTTGAAAATGGTTTGTTTAATATCCCCTATTTTAACCTCGTCTTACCAAGCCTTTTTGAAACACTGTTTACCAGGGGGAATTCGTTATAAAGCCCCATGCTTATGATTTTTCTACCAGTGTACTAGCTATGGTCCTCTTCTTTCCATTGATATCAAAATAAGTACCACATAACTAGTATGGCGTCACAATGACGTCCATCAAGTCCGCGAGTCGGCCAAATTTGCATTTTTCCACAGAAAAATAGGCGCAAACCAATTTTGCGCTAAAAACGTAGGAATATCGGATTTTCATGCGGTGTCAGCTCTCAAATGATGGCATTGCTAGTTTACATAACCCAGATTTTAGAGTCCTAACTGTTCATATTTTTTAAAAATGCAACATCAATATCCCCTGGGTGCAACCACCCCCCTCACACCTTCGACTTTGACGTCATACCCTAACCCCTGTGAATGGTGCTACCTTCACATTTTTTCGCTAAAATGACCCGAAAGGATTAGAGAATGATTACCTAGAAGATTTTTGCGAAAGTTTGTGCCATTTTAGCGCACCGGAGCGAAGTTCAATAGCCCCCTTGGTTAGACCGAGGGTTAAGGTTTTATGATTTGTCATTTAAAAGAGTTTTATTTTATTCATTAAGAAGTAATGAGGATCTTTTTAAAGTAATTCAGACCCTAAGCAAGCCTAAGCATGTGGGGCCTGCCGATATCAACAACAATAAGCTGTAGGTGTCCGTGAACAAAACTATCTCTACCTTGACAATTGTCCTGACCACCGACATATTCATTGGTCTTTCGAGCATTGGTGTCTTGTTTTCACAGGAACGCGAACTGTCCACATGGTTACATACTTTGTTATATCGTCCCTCTCTAGTCCCAGCAGTTTTTGTGTTGGAATTCAGTGATCCTTTTCAGTACACACCATTTACGCATAATACATTATTTTTGAGGGGAGAACGCGGCCAGGAGCCAATGCCCTACCTCGGGAACAAAAATTCCTGGGTTCCAAGGAGCCGTAGCCGGTGGGGGTGGGTGGTGGGGGGGGTGTGCGGTGTTGCCCCCCCTAAATTACAAAGTTCCGCTTTAATGGTGTTGAAGGTCCGCTTGTTCATGTTGAAGGCCGTGTTTGTCAATTAACATTTTGCGGTTTGCTTACATTATGTTGTTTTTAATAAAAAAAAAGACGAAGGGGTTGTGGTGCAATGGTACATGAATGTCTAATGCACTTTAAACTATGCATTACGCTTGGCTGGTATTCTATAACGGGGTTTGCTTACGCTGCGTGGATTCATACCACTTAACCCGACCCCCCCCCCCCCCCCATCTTTCGACTTTTGGACGACGTGACAAATTTTTTGGTCAACCGGCGTGCGCATCGATGCCGAAAAGAATTGTTTTGTTGGTACGGAAGGTCCGCTTCTCCAAATCCGAACCCCCCCCCCCCCACATAATTCCTGTTTACGGCCTCCTGTTCATAGACAGTGGAGGTTATTCTCTCGAATTTTCCACAGTATTTTAAAGTGTGATGGCCCTATTTTAAGAGATAAAGTTTTCACATCTTGCTATAGTTGCCCCTTCACCCAATACCCCATGTAATTTTCGCGCGATATTTCAACCCGTTTGATGTCGAGAGCTAAAACAGATTTTGTAGCCCCGTAGAGTACGTGGTAAAATTCTATAATATTGGTCGACCAAAATGGGGTAACATTTTCGTTCATACTTCCAAAACCAAACCTCCTTTGGCTCTATATTTCAGAGGAGTAAAATGAGAAACTAGTAGCTTTCTTCTGATAACCAAAAGTGATCACTTCCGGTAAAGTCTGGGGCTTCTGGGGACGAGTCTATAGCGATCGTGCCATGGACCTTGAGTTCACGGCTCCATACAGCAGGATTCAGGAACAATAAGCTGGTAGGTAAAGTGACCAGAACTTTCTGTACCATGACTGTCCTGACCCACATTCAATGCCTTTAAAGCACTGACCTTCAACCTTGAAATATCTTGTTCTTCTGAGGGGAGGGGACGTTACGCTTTCGGTCCCAAGTATATGCATAAATTATACCTCGTACATTGCCATGTTTCGCAAACAAGTGTTATACTAACACTTTAATACGGTAGATCCTACATCAATACTTAGCAGATATGATCCAAAACATTCCTTCACTATGATAATGCTACCCTGTTAACATTTGAGTCCTCCTCCAACTTTCCCTTGGGGGGGGGGTGGGTTTTTTAGGGGTGGAGGGGTTGTATGCACAAATATCATCCAGAACTTTTCGATGGTTTGGTCTATCCCACAGCGTTACTTAATTTTTTATCTCACGGTAACTGAAGCAGAATTCGACATTTTGTAAGGGACTGTAAAAAATATATATTTTGTGTGGTCTATGATTTAAAAATAGGGAAACTAGAACTAAAGATAAATGAACACTAAAACAACGAACTATAAAATTAGAAGTGTGTAGTATAGCAGTGCAATAGTATAACAATAGAATAACTGTGTTATACAACAAATCCGGCTCTCTTGAATTTTGGTAACATACAGGTAGTTATTACAATCGCTATGCAAAATAGTCTCGTCACAACCTCGTCACATACGGAAGAATATAAGCAAAAGAAGAAAAGCTGGTAGTGTACTAGGCATGTAGTATATATAATTGAAATTCGCAACAAAAAAGACCTTACCTTCATATAAAATGGAAAAAAAAAACATATTGCTCATTTTGTTTAAAAGATTAATTCCTACAATGTTTATTGGTTTCTGTTTTGCCGCAATATCTTTACTATCCATATTAGTTTTTACATTGGACTTCAACCAAGGGTTGGGGTCCGTTACAGGACCTCCATTATGGAAATATGGAAAACGAGGTTTCGGAGCTTGTCCGGAAGTTAAACCTATGGAAAATTTCGACGTCACCAAAATTTATGGAGGTAAATGGTATCTCATAGCGCATTATTCTGAAGACTTTCTCTTAGATCGCCATTGCGTGGTGCTAGACTTCAATGATGGAAACCCCGGAAAAGATTTATGTCGATTATATATTACACACAACAGCACGGAGTATGACGACGGAGAAAGGAAGAGAATGGTTTACTATCGCTTGCTAGCCAACGTTACTCAACAATCAATGTGGATTGACACCGTCCGTGAGTAGAGGACTTCCCTGTTATTTCGTTAAAGAAACAAAACCCAAAACAAAACAAAAAATATCAACAACAACAAAAAGATTATTAGAAAGGGTGGGTGGATGAACCTGTGAGAATGGAGAGAAGGCGTGGAGGTAAGGTTGAAAACACGCAGGATATAGAAAGGAAATTGTCATTTAAAAGAATGGAGGGAATTTGATAGGAAATAAGGAGAGGTGCGAGAAAGGTACATTTGTGATGAAAGAGATTGAGGAAGAACGCTACACGTTACCAGAAAGAGCAATTTCGTGACCGTGGAGGTTAATGAAAAAATTTATCTGGTGCCCCTCGAAAAAGTGTGGGCGGAATCCAAGAGGGGGATAATCCATAATACAGGGGTCAAAAATGAAAATGCTTGGATTGCTGTTAAAAGGTAACCAAAGTGTTCATCTTGTTTCTAGGATTTAAAAAAAAGGATAGTTTGTACTACCTACAAAATATGGTAGGAGATATAAGACAAAATTCGTAACTTCAATTGCTGATATATAGCTCTTGATCCCTGAATGTTGTGGCGGGATCTCTATAGCAAAGAGGTCAACGTTCATGGGTAAAACAAATCCAGATAAGGTCTATTTTTTTCAATAGAAGTCAACAAATTGTCGTGTTTCGTTTTTCAGGCAGCAACGCAGCCAAGTCAATAGTCCTCGACACAGATTATGACGACTACATCCTGTGGCAAGAGTGCATCAACTACCCTAGAGATAAACCCATATTCTACGAGCAGCACAACTACATCCAATCTCGCAATGCTATATGGAAGGACAATGACGTCAAACTGAAAAAGGCTTTTGAGATATACGAGGCGTTTGGAATCGATGCCAGTCCATTTGTCTTGCACGACCAAGAAAATTGTTAATGAAAAGATTATGATAAAAACACAACAAAATAACAAGTAAAAGGGTGCACAACCCATACCATATAGTGCAAGAAAGTTGTTTTTGACCTAAAACTATTACAACAGAAACAATTTTTGTGTTACCATACTTCTAAATTGTCACAGAATAATGTGTCAAAAGTCTAGAAAAATCAACAATGGAGAACATGTAAAAAAATTGGGGAAAGTTGTGTACAGGGAACCTACACCAACTTATTCATCTGGTCATTATTAAAAGTTATAGTTTGCCATATCTACGGTCATTAGTTTCAGGATTATAGCCTCATAACGGTTCAAGGTCATCCTGGGATAATTCTTTCAGTGTGCTCCGATTTCGACGAAACTAGTCTAAAATTGTTTGTCTGGTCATATCCTATAACAGAAAATGAATATTTGCTCTGCATTTGACATTTTAGGTATTAATTACGCCATAGGATATGTAGACCATTGTTACATTTTGACGTGACCAAATTGAGAAATGAATGCAAGTATTATATTTTCAAGTCCTTTGGGATTATATGAAGAATTTGGGACAATTTTGAAAAGAATCGGAACATTCTGAAAATGTTACTCCAGCATGACCTTGAACCTTTATTGGCATATAGATGAGTTGACATGTGACGTCAACGCCCGGCAACGAATACAGCACTGCCCGGCAGTATGCATGAGCATCTGCAGGGCTTGTGCTTTTAAAATTCGCGCTCAATCAGGCGTGATAAGGCTATTGGATGCTGTAACTGTATGGGCATATTCTTCGCACCTCCAACATGTCAGTAGACCAGGTGCTAACTTGTGTTTGTAAACATTGATGTCACCTCATCTATAGCTTTTAAGCTATAACCCACAGCTAGGGCAAACTATACCTTTTTTAATCCTTAGGATATGGCCAAAATGTTGGTATAGATTTCAGTATATACTTCCCCCTTTACAACGTTTGCCTTACTGTAAATGCATGTTCCCCGCTATTATACTTCTAGGCTTTTGATGTTATTCTTTCATCATATATAAAATATAAAATGAAAAGTGTTTCTGTTGCAATTTTTTTTAGGTCAAACCATTATTTTATTGAAATTTCGTGCACTAGTAGTTTCGATATTAAAAATTGATTGAACTTGGCCTAGGATTTAGTGAGAACAGTAATTGTCGAAATTACATAGGTGACAGTACAGTGTGATGGCAAGTCGCTATCCCTTACGTCTCTAGAGGAAAATGACAAGCAACCTGGCTAAAAGATCAACGCCAAAAAAAGAGGTAGCGGTATTTGTGTTGTTAGAGCACTTTCCCCGTAAACACAAGGTAGGGGTCCGCTCCGTGATTATTTTTGAAAAGTGGCAAAAAATGGCATTTAGGGATTTAAGGGATATAAAGTTTGTCTCATTTGGTCTACATAAAGTTTTCCTCAAACCTTTATCAGTTATTTAGGAATACACTGCAAAAACAGTGATTAGAAATTAAACACTTTTCTCAACACTATTTTGCACCATATATCTAAACACCTTATATCCAAACATGTTTAAAATCTAAACATGTTTATGCATTTGAGATTAGGTGTTTAGACTTTTGACGGCAAGTGTTTAGAGATTTGACATGTTTACGATCTAAACACTAATTTGCACCACATTTCTAAACACTGTTTTTTGCAGTGTAATCCTTTAATAATATAATAGTACTTGAGTATTCGCGTTGGACGTGTTTATAAATGCCCATTTGATTGAGTTCTCAGACTGGCGTCTTGTGGAATGGTATGAATGTTAAACCTGGTTATTTCATTATGAATATACAGTGTGTCAAATAGAAAAAATTACTAAAAAGGAATATGAGACTACCACAAAGGGATATATTCGCACTGACGAAAATAGGACTTTTTTGTTTGTGAACATACACTGTTAGAACACTGTTTAAAATTTTGCTGTTCAAAAAGATGGTTGTTTAAAGTGCTGTTGTTTAAGTTTTAAACAACATTGTATAAGTTTTAAACAACATTGTTTAGTTTGTTGTTATAACATGTTGGCTTAAACAAGGTTGTATAAGTTTTAAACAATTTTTTAAACAACTCGCAATCTTTAACCAATGGATGTTTACCCTGGTCATCGCTCAACCTTGTTTAAAGTCAAATAAAACACTTGTTTAAAAATTAAACAACTGATTGCTTAAACTTTTAAACAGTTGTTAATTTTTTTAACAAGTTTGTTTAATTTTTTAAACATTTACTTACTTAAGTTTTAAACAAGGTCGATACCAGGTAAACAGTGTTTGGTTAAAAGTTTTAAAAACTTGATTAAATTTGTTCTAACAGTGTAATGAGCAAGGCAACCTTTACAAAAGAGATATTTTTGGTCTTCACATCCTCAGCTCACACTCCTCCAGAAGGACCTACGGCAACGAGTTTCCAAAGTGGTTGGCAAACTGTGTTGCGAAACTTTCGCGCAGCATTGCTAATGCAAGATGCCCAAGTCGTTTACAAATGCGAAGCCACAGGGACAGCCTCAGAGGCCATTCTGGACGTTTCCTAAGACTGAAAGGTCAGCCTTGAGAGATGGAACTGCGAGACAAAAACACAGTGTAATGGATTGGCTTGGAAACGATGGTCTTACTGTCGCCTTCTTTTTTCAACGGAACGTCAAGTATGAAGAACATCATGCTGGAAGCTTCAGCATAGGTTAGGAAGGGCTTATGGGGCTTGGGGATGGACCCCAATAAATTTTGGTGGGGGTTTCGAAACCTTGATTCCCCAGTAACGTACCACTTTTGTACCAAAACTCAAATTTCTAAGATCTCCTCGCGGAGGTACCTTCCAGCCTCCACCGCCCATTTGCATTTTCCTAAGCCTACATCTTTGTCATTTTTCTTTAGAACAGGACAAAAACATAAGACAGTATGATCTCCATCAAAAGTGTGGTTCGCTAGCTAATAAGCTAATAATAAGATCTTTATCCGGATAAGATTCTGCGTAAGTATGCCTGCAATTTGAACTGTGACTTTTTTCAGTTGTACCTATTGCGGTTATCCATCATTCCCATATTCTCGTATGGCAGGTTACTTAATAATCTTTGATAATCACCATATCCATCCCTTGTGATTAAACTGAGGCCAAGTCATCCATAAGGATAAGTACGGGGTAAGAATAAAGAGATGAAAAATAAATTGTGAGCTCATCGTTTCTGTAAGATAATAATTCAAATCTTTCTACTGTGCAATCTTCCTACTTCGAAGGACGTTTTTAGTTCTCTTATGAAAAGTTCCATAGATGTCTTTAAACCCCAGATTCCTTCAGCTTCCATTAATAGATTTCCTTTTGATTATGTTGTATTCTTAACAAAGGGTTGTTTTTATCGGTTTTCTTCTCCGCGCACGTGATGGTGTCATTTCAAACCACTATTTATACCATGTTTTATATCGCTTGGCGTCCCTGACTGAGCTTTGCAAATTAAATATCACATCGTCATAGTATCATCAGAGGTAATTCTGCAAGTTTGTTCTAACTGTCTAATTGCTGGATCTTCAGAATCAAATTCAGAATTTGTTTCGGCTCTTAGTTTTCCAGACGTACATAGCAAAGAAATCTTCTTCTCGTGTCCCTGAAATGCAATTTTCTGACACTCCTTCAAGGCGGATTTCCTTAAGCAGGTGGATAATACTGGTATGGCTCGTTGATACTCCACGGAGAAGACATCCATTGTCTCCCTAAATCGGATCAAAGACCTTAGATTATCAATGTATATAAAATATTCAAATCACAATCGCAACTAATATAAGTGGGCAAGAAACTGGCTATTACAAAAAGAGCATAAGCCTTCATGATAGGTTTATAATACCGTCTAGACCGATGTTGAAATACAATCCGACTTTATGGTCCATCACCATCATTGCGCTTTAATATTACTATTAATTGTTGCTTTTCTCTCTGAACTTCGTCTGCTAATTCAAATATCTTTGAAGAAGTGCTGGTGTCCTCGTAGATACGCACAAATGGAATAGACTACATAAAACTGAGAGGACAATGGCAAGAGAACCGAATGGTAAGCACGATTGAGAGTTTAACACCATACCAAATGAATGTGGTAACAAATATTTCGGTCGGTTAATACACGATGCATCGTCCCGATAAATAAACCGTTAAGAAAAACGCAGTATGTAACAGACAAACCGGGTTATATAATTTCGAATTGAATAACTTTTTCCCTTTAAACTACACCGATCGACGAACGATAACCTATCAGAAGAGGAAATGCCATGATAGCCCAGAAAATGACTGCAACCATCGCAAGAAAGACAATCACGAATATTCTTAGAGATAAGTAGACTGGGATAAACCCATATTCGCAATATGGGCGCAAAAGAATGTGCCGATTGGTCACATACTTTCCTTTGAACATGTCTTTTCTCAAGTATACTTCCGAGTGATCGGATCATTGACTGGCAGACGTCTTTAAATGCAGACAGGAACAAAACGAGAGTATCGCAATATCCATACACTGCATCGACCGAATGTACATGATTTCTCCAACCAAAAGGATGTTTTGTCCACTGTTTTTGAATTTGAAAGATTTTTCCGGTTGGAATACTGCAATCACTGTCAAGTCTTCTTCACTTTCATAATCCTTCAACTTTTTAACCTAATAGAGAAATAATAATAACAACTATAGTCCATTGCAATAAGGAAATGATTCAATTGTGACAGTACATACCAAAACCTGTATCTTGGCCCATGAAGTTTCCATTGTGTCGGTTGGTCGCAAGATCATACGCTTGGGATCGATCGTTCTCCATTGACTTTGGCATAAGCCAGTGCATTACATCTGGCAGAACGGTATAAAACTCTTAAGATATTACTGAGACCATCTTACTACAAACAACGCTCCGTTAAAACGCTTGTTGCCTTGGTTTCTCCTCCTTATACCACAATCAAGTAAGCAAAGTCCTACTCTACTGGAATAAGATTAGTGTTTATAATTCAGTCGTGTCACGCATCTATGATTCTCGAAGGGCCTTTTCCATAAAAGAGTTTCATCAAAGATAAACGGCATAAAAAGGGTCAGAGCAAAACGCAAAATATTGTATAATCCGGGGAGTGTGAACATGCTTGTATTTGTAGATAGGCGGCTTGTCTGACTTCCAACACAATCGTAATACGTCGACTACTGCAATATGAATGCATACCTATAATTTGCCATTTAGACACGTTATGATCATCACTTGCAAGTGTTTTGCTTTTCAAGACCACGCTTAACTATCTCAATAGGTTTCATTTTTTGTTGGTAGTGACGGTTACATTAACACAAGTCCGCACTCGCGCGCATACGCCTGTGCATCGGCAAGTTTCTTGGCAAAACAATCAGTAGCATTCTCCGGTAGAACTTTGATATCCAACAACTGCTTTCCCTACTCCTATGCCAAGTGTTCCTAAAGATAACACCTGGAAATCAAATGGCATTTCTATCAGAAGGTTCCCCTTTTTCCTCGTGACCACAACCCAAAATAACGGATGATGACATTGGGTCCGTGTTCCTCAGATACTTAAATTTAGCCTCTGCAAACTCAATATTGACAAATTGGTTTAAATGTATATGAATACTGTTGTCACTATTATTACCCATATTGACTAAGTGTATCGTTGCCTCTTCATTGGCCAATTCCAATTCAAACAAGCATTGAGGAACCGGAGCTCGTTGGTCTTTTAGTTCAAGGGGATGAAGTTTCCTCAGGTATTATCTATTGCGAAGAAACACAACAGACTAATAGAAAGTAATGATTCGGCTTGTGTTTACTTTTACCCACACAAATATGGTACGTTCCAGTTTACTTACTTTGTTTTTTATATTTCTGAATTGAATTAGCTTTAAAGGTGCTTGTTCCGATTGTGTTCGTGCTTTATTCATATGTGAGTCTGCACTTTCATACCTTACCACCAAGTAGGCGTATGGACTTGCGATTTTTATAGTAGAAACGATTTAAATGCTGAATTCAGATATTTCGAAGTATAAATTTTAGTGTGTTTGAAGGTGCAACGAGAGATTTTTGAGGCGCCCCCAATATTATGTCATAATAAGTAAGTTATATGATTATACTCTCAATATATTTCCTTACCGCTTGCATTTGGCTACAGAAATTTCTTAAAAATAGAAAAAAGGTGAATTTTGATTTGCCTATATTTCAATTAAAAGATTCAAGATTCAATTTATTGAGCATAGCATATCGTACTTGACAGAAATGTATAATGCAGTATATTCTATAATAATACATAATACATAAGTATCAAGTGTAATCTGTACTAAGATAACAGGTGAAGGATATGATATGCTAGGACAATATGGACAACCCGATAGGGCTTATATTTTATTACTGGCCCCTGTAATCATACCAGTTAAATATACTTCAATATTACAATAATGACCCATAAGTGGATGATATACTATTACATAGGGTAAATATAATAACCAAAAAAAAACATGTATCTAAGCTAAACAAAAAACCTAACGGAATACAGGATACGGGAATTGGACGAGAAGGACAGACTTTTCAACCATGTCTTGCTGAGGTATGTTACTATTGCATAATGAGCAGTGATGAGGAAGCAGAGGTAGAAAGAGGCAGAGGTGAAGAAAAGTAAGGAGTAGAGATCGAAATGAGAGGAAGAATAATTGAGGAGAGAAATAGACTTGGGGAGTAATTTATTAGAATGGTACTGGTTGAGGGAAATGTTTTTTTCATTTGAGCTTTAAAAGTCTTTTTGTTTGTAATTGTTGTGATGGATTATGGAAGATCATGTCCAAAGTTTTTGCGCCGTGATACTGAAATAAATTTTTTTCAGAGGAATATGTTGGAAGGGGAAGATGAGTTTGGCCGGCTTGGTCTGGTAATATAGCTGTGGATTTGTTTGTTGTGGTAAAGTAATTGCCTGAAGTTCGGAGGTAGATGATTGTTGTGATAGTCAAACAGAAGAGGCGTTTGAAGTTTGTTGAGGTTGCTCTAATGTAAGTGTTTTTCAGTGAGTGAAATAATGGCAAAGTGGTGAGTTCTGGCCAGGGGGTGAGTATTTGTGATAGTGCGATCTGGCCCATTTCCTTCTGTTGGATGTATTTGTAGTCGTGAATGATAGTGGAGGCCCCGATGATGTTTAGCAGTATCTAAGTTAATGGGAGGAACTAGTGTGTTGTAAAGTGATTTTAAAGTGTAGTCTGGATGGTGTTTAACTCTGTAATTGTACCAATTGCGTGAGAACGCTTGTAGTGACAGAGTTGATGTGTTCTTCCATGTTAGTTGTCGTCGATGTGTAATGGCAAGAAATTTGGTTGATTGTACCTGGAGATTGTCTGTTAATCTATTGTTAATGTGATTGTGATTGGTGTTGTGTGTATGAGAAAGCATGTTGTTCGTTTTTTTGAAACATTGAGAGAAGTTTGTTAGCCCGAACCAATCAGTGATTTTGCGAGTTCATGATTCATATTGTTAAAAGTCATTAGGTTAGGGTTTTAGCGAGTAACAATTTTGTGTCAATCTGCAAATAGGAAATTTTTAGTGGTGTTTGGATATTTTGATGTCATTCATGTAAATGATGAAAGTAGGGGTCCAAGGATTGAAGCCTTGCGGGACACCAACTGGTTAATAGGTTTTGATGGATGATGCAATTGAGTGTACGTAGACTGATTGGAGCGGTTAGTTAGGTAACTACTGAACCACTCAAAGGCTACTCCACGGACACCGTAATGATAACGTTTGTTTTAGACGAATGTTTGTGGTCAATGGTGTCGAAAGCCTTGGAGAGACCCAGGAATACCCCCATGGTTGTGGAGTTTATTTTAGTGCAAGTTGAGGTTGGTTGTTAGTTCAAGGAGTTCCATGTAAGTTAGCGTTTGGGCCTAAAACCGTATTGTTCATCGAACAAGATGTTGTGCTTATTGAAGAATGTAGACTGACGTGTGTACATGCTTTTTTTCAAGTAGTTTGAAAAACATGGAAGAACAGAAATGGGCCTGTATTTGGTCAATGTATGTGCACTTTGTTTTTGTAAATAGGATGACTTTGGCTGATTTGAGGGTTATCTGGGAAAGTAACCGTGAAATGATTGGTTAAATATGTGCATCAGAGGCGATATGATGTTATCATATGATTTGTTAGCAATCCCAGGATCTATCTTGTCGGTACCCGCGCTTTTACCAGGTTTCAGCAGGTGGCGAAGTTTGTGCATTTCATCTACAGTAACTGGATTCAGAAAAATTGAGGTGAATTTATTTTTGGAAGGTGTTTATTAAATGAGTTACTGGAAGGTGGAATTTTGTTAGCCAAGTTTTTGCCCAGGTTAGTGAAGTGATCGTTGAAAGCGTTAGCTATGTCTAGCGGGTCAGTTATCTGCTTATTATTATGAGTGAAAAGGTCAGGGATTTGTTTAGTGGATACCTTCCTGCCTAGAATGTTGTTGAGGAATGTCCAGGTTTTAGTAAGATCATTTTTGAGTTTCTGAATTTGTTCTATGTTGTGTTTTTTCTTGGCAATACGAATAATGTGAGTTATTTTTGTTTTTGTATTGTTTGTATTGTTGTTTGGTTGCTGGTGTGTTTTTCTTCAGGTATGTTTTGTAGAGGCCGTGCTTGTGTTTGATTGACTTGGAAATTGCTGTTGTCATCCAGGGCTGCTTATGGTTCCGATTTTTCAAGGTCTTCTTTTGTAGGGGGAATGAATGATTCGTTGTAATGAAGTTATTGTACGCAATGTTAGGGTCATTTTCTGTGAGTATATGTTCCCATGATTCAGTGTTGAGTCTATACGGTTAAATGTGCATATGTTGTGATCTCTGTAGTCACGTTTAGTGATTGCTGTTTTGTGGCATGCTTATGCTTGAGAGATGTAATTGGGAATATTGGGAAGTGATCTGTAGTGTCAGTGACAAATATCACTGGTGTGGGGTATGTGTCAGTGGAGTTGGTGATAATGTTATCAATGAGCGTGGCTGTGTTATGTGTAATTCTTGTAGGTAATTTTGGGGATATAAGAGTTTACAAGTGATGTGTTAATAAAGTCATTAATGTGTGGATGAGTGGAATAATTGAGAAGATTGATATTAAAGTCACCGACAATATAGACATCACGGTTGGTTTTATTTAGTTCAGTGAGAAGCTGCTCGAAGCTGTTGTTGAAATTTTGGATTGTGTGTTCATGAAGTCTGGAAATAACTCCGACAGTTATGTGTTTGGGTCTATTGTTGGTGTTAATGGTGAGATCGATGAAAGTGAGTCAAATTCTGGTCCTGGTGTTGTGTCGATGATTTTGTATGAGAGGTGAATTTTTATGTAAAGACAAACTCCCCTTCCTCTGACAGTGAGCGGTCCTGGAATGTACGTGTAGCTATTAAAGTGAGGTGGTGACTTGGTGTCAGTAAGCCATGTATCTGAAAATGCTAAGACAGAAAAAGAGTGGTTGAGGTGATCAAGGTAGTTAGTGATTTCTTCGTATATGATTGTGTGATACTACGTCAGTTGAAATGGAATATGGAAAATGAGTCATTGCTTGATGGTTTTATTAGTGTGTTGAAGCTGTCGTCAGTGTGATAGGGGGAGTCAGAACCAGAATTGTTTGTGGGTGTGATGAAGGATGGGTGGTCACATGTTTGAGATGATATGGGGTCTGTAAGTAACGGGTTGATGCAAAGGGAATTAAGTTTGATGATGTTCAATTTAGTGTTGGTGGAAAAATTCAATTAGTGATGCGCGAAAGTCTTCGTCGTGAAGCTGGTGGTTAAATGGCAGTTCTTATATTGCAGGGGACGGCATACTGAAAAGGATAAATCAAAGGAAAATAATAGCGAGGGGGTTATGAGGGAGAGAGAGAGAATGAGAGAGAGAATAAGAGAGAGAGAGAGAATGAGAGAGAGAATAAGAGAGAGAGAGAGAGAGGGGTGGAACTTGAGAGATGAGTTGGATGAGGTAGATTAAAAAGGAAGAAAGTTAGAAGATAGCAAATGAGAAACCGGGTAGATAAAAGTCAGGCAATGCCTATAGACAAGATGTGTTGACAAGTCAGACAAGACGAAAGCAATGAAGACAAGCACAGAGTAAAAACAAACAAGGGGCTAAGACAATACAAATTGCTAAGGATTATTTATACAAAAACAAAGCAGTTGTACAAAAAATTGGGTTACTTACATACAGGGGTAACAGAATTAACAAAATACAATTGATTAAATATTATTTATACATAAACTAAGATACAGCATTAACTTAAAATTTAGGTTGCTTACAAGTTCAAGGACTTTTACAATTAGGTAGAAAAAAATAAACAGGGTTTTGGTCACAAAAGACCTGCAGAAGAATATGACAATGGGCTATTCCAGAAAAAAAAAATACCCCCCCCCCCCTATAGAGGGCAAATTTTTTTGTTCACAAAATATCTGGAATTCCTGGCTATCTTTCAATGAATTATCTGGAATTCCAGACCCATACCTTCCGTAAATTACCAGGAATTCCAGACACTACCTTCCATAAATTCCAGGAATTTCTAGACTACCAATGTAAAAAAACATGGAATTCCCATAGTATTATTGTTAGGGGTATAGAGGGTGTTGAAAATATTGATTTGTTCCGGAATTTTCCTCTGAAAATCGTAAAAACACTGGAATTCCGTCACCCTCTATACCTAAAATGGCTGGAATTCCCACCCCGTATTAGACATTAAATTCTGGAATTCCAGCTTTCAAAAGTGCCAAAAAGTCTGGAATTCCGGCTCCCTCTATAGAGGGGGGGGGGGCATTTTTTTCTGGAATAGCCCAATGGGATGCAAGGTCATTAACAATGTGGGAATGCACGAGCAATGACTATCTTCATAAGACAGCAAAGTAGAAAAGACTGGAGGTGACAGCATAAACACTGGTATCATTTTAGAAAAAAAGGCTAAATTTCGTAATTACTCCTATACGAAACGAGACATTTCAAATTTTGTACCAAAGAAACATTTCTCAGCTTAATCCTTTCAGATGGGATTAGTTTTGATGGAAAGATTTACATCAGGGCAAAAAACAGTACTTTCGATTTTTTAGGGAAACCTGATATGTAAAATCTCTCGTTGCACCTTTAATTAAAAACAGTCAAGTGGAACCAAAGAAAGTCACCTAAAATGCTCAATTCTTAAGTTTGATATGAATCCGATTTTCGTTTTTCAATACGTAAACATAAAATGACAGTGCTAAAGAAAATCGGTATCCGAAATTTTATAACAAAGTCGTGATTTTCCATAATTATGAAGGAATTCGATTTGAGCTCAGCTTTTTCACACAGCGATTAGTCCCGCGATTAGTATATGGACAAGTATTATGTATTTGCAAAAAAACACGATTTGTTTGAAAATTGAGTGCGCCCTCCTAGAGACATCTCTGAGTCAGCCTTTAAGGCAAACTGCAGCCCTATTCAATACTGCGCTACTATTGATGGTTAACCAATTAAAAGGACAGTAGGCCTAGTTTTGTCTGCATTATGGCAAAGAAATGGATTTGGAAGCTGAACTTTTAGGACAATGAGACAAATATGTCTTTTCATCTGATACCAAAATTGATACTACTTCCGGGTAAATCGGGGGTACTAAAGGCGATCGGAACAAGCACGTTTAACACTTAAGTGACCAATGCGGTTTTCGCTCCCGTTAGTGTCGGGGGGGGGGTCCATTGGACCCCCTAAGCAAACCACTTACCCGATGGACTTTTTACACGAAAATTTATATGTGAAGGGTCATGAGATAACCCCAAATCCGCAATAAAAATGAAATTTGTTATTTGGGGTGTAAATTAGGGGCAAAACATTGTTTTCAAAACACGCGAAAATTGGGCAAAAAGACGGAAAATTCATCAAACTTTTTAAAAACTTATTTTATGTTCATATCTACTCTATAAGACCCAAATTTATATATTTAGGGAATCCTGTATTGTTTACGGGTGTTGCAAAATACACGTCATTTTCCCTAGTAACGGTTTAGCGACGTCCATGATGATTTTTTTTCAGCAACATAAAGGGTTCATTATTTTTAATGTTAATAATTGTTTACTTATATGTATATGTGAACGTATATCAGCAAAAAAAATTGCTTTGGTTCTTTGATTTTTAAACAATTCTCAGCTGACTTTCGTTAGTGCCGGGGGTTCCATGGGACCCTCGCCTCACTAATTAACTCATTAACGGCTTGGCCGATTTTATTTTTTTGTATGAAAAGAAGCGCATTTATAAGTGAGACAATTACGAAAAAATCGGCGAAAAAAATCCCACGCGTAAAGCGGCCAGCGCGAAAACAAATTTTGAGGGTCCATAGGAACCGCCCGCCCCCTTGTCACTTAAGTGTTAAGAGTTAATCTACGAGAAAACCATGCAATATCTCAAAATCTAGGAAGAAGGGGGTCAGCCAATTTGAACCATACTGAATATGTAGACCCCCTACCATAAACCATTCATGAAAATATGGCTTAAAAAATCACAGTGTTTCTAGATCATCTCGTATGAGAGAGTGAAAAATCACTAATTTACATGAAAATATTGATGTTTTGAAAAAAAAAAAAAAAAAAAAAACGCATTTATAAGTGAGACAATTACGAAAAAATCGGCGAAAAAAATCCCACGCGTAAAGCGGCCAGCGCGAAAACAAATTTTGAGGGTCCATAGGAACCGCCCGCCCCCTTGTCACTTAAGTGTTAATAGAAATAAATATTTGGAGAATAATATCAGGTTAGGTAAATATACAGTCAACTCATATGAATGTAGTGGAAGAATTACTCAAATTCTGCTCGAGGAGCAGGCTGCAGCACTGAAATTTCACTTGCTACAGTGGCAAGCTGATTGAACCACAACCACAATTTTTATCTAGAAAAACTATCTATATAAACTAAGTTTTGCTAGATAAACAGTTTTTCTCTTGAAAAACAAGTTTTTCTAGATAAACATAGTTTTTCTCTCTTGATAAACTAGGGTTTTTTTCTAGATAAACACAGTCTTTCCCTTGCTACACTGTTTTTGTAAATAACATTTTTTAAAGTGTTTTTCATTGCAGTATTGAATTCCTATTCGCTGAAAATAACGACGGACTGCCTCTGAAAATGACTGCAGTAAAATGTTCTATTCTAGGGTTTGAAATTATATAATGAACGGTTGTTACTTAGTTTTGTATAACAGTTATAGTGGTTAGTATTTTGTCTCGTTGGTTTTGGGACACACTGTACAATGGCTTTTTTATTTACATAAGATTCGAGTTTCCCGACGGAAGTACTTGAACTGCAATTTTATCATATCCTGAAGTATTTCTTATATTTCGAAATTGATGACCTCATAAATTTCTGACTTTCATGATTCTCTATGTGACATGCAATCTATTGAAGCTGTTGAACCAAGAAAAAAACAGTAATACAATTATTAGCTACTATCTTTAAAATAATCTTACATTTTCAATGCAAATCCAATTGGCTTGTGAACATTTAAGACCAACAAAAGTTGTTAAAGTTGAAAAGGTGACAAATACTTACTTCATCAGTTTTTGTTACATTTAGCAGATGATCTATCGAATGATGATTTCCGGGTACTGCAGTCAACATAAGAATAGTTGAAATCAGTTGAAAAATTCCAACAGTCTTCATATTTGGTTTCCTTATAATAAATCTTTTCAGAGAACTTTTCAATCGATAATGTGCGAAGAATTTTGGTTAGTGTAGACCTTTGATACTCATCGGAATGTTTGTACAACCCCAAAGATAGTCGGTCAGGTAAATTTAGACGAGCCGTGTAGCCTCGACTCTAGGGTTCACATGCTCAAACAGTACGTGCAAGTATCAAATGAATTTATACCTGATCAGGTATTCCAATATCCCATATTGCATCAGACTGATGCCACTGATTTCAAATCGACATATCCCACAAGGACTCAAACTTACTCGAACTGCGTAACTCTTGTTAAATCACCGTTACTATGTTCTTTTTATTTAAATTCAGTGAAAGTTCTTGGCGATGTGGAGACTAGGTCTTGTTGTAATAACAAAATATATTGTAGTCATGGTACACAGTTGCTGCACAGAATCGGCTTACTGGAACCTGATGAATTAAAGGTGCATTTCGTGATTCCAGCACCTCCTGTTTTATTCATTGTTCACTTGATATCCTTGAGCAAAGATTATTCACAAAATTTGAGTTGATTCCGATCTTTCAGTTTTGTGTTATGAGCAATTGCTTGTTTCCCACAGTCGCATAGGCCACTGTGCTGTAATTCATGTCCGTTTACGGACAGAAAACACAAAATCGCGAATTTCTTACAAATGCGACCGAATTTGCACGTAAGATTAGGTACACGTGGATTACTAAGGCTAACGGTTTAGATGATATAAAAATCTCACCTTCTTTAATGTAAGTCAGAGGACGAGGTTGTGGATCACGAAATGCCCCCTTAAGTTCTTACAACTTGTATAAAAGACTAATGCCATGGTTGGCTCGGATGGCAAGGAACTTATATAATGCACTTTGCGTTAATCTTCTAATAGGGTTGTGTGACCAAATAGAAACGAAGTTGCGTTATATGTGTATTGATATATAAGGATGCAATATTTCTCCTCTGCTGTGATAAGCAATACTTTGCAGTGGCAAAGCAACTTGTGTTAAAATTGCAATATTTAATTAAATAATTGCTAGTGTTTTCATCCTGATACTTTAACTGAAACACCTTTGTTGAATGTTAGAAGTAGGACTTGAGACCAGCGTTCGAAATAGCCCAGATAGCACGCATATATTGGCCCAACAATGGTTCCCCATCGGCAATCTTGGCATCGGCATCACGTGGCTAACGTATATTGGGCCACTATTCCATTGGCAATGTGATATCGGCATCCTTTAATGGTCTAACATTGGCGCATCATATTGGCAATCGACCAACAGCCAATATAGAGCCAATTATTGGGATAACGTTGGCCCAATATTAGCTTAAGGCTAATTGTTTGCCTAAAAATAGCAGGGTGAGAAAATAAAAACATACAGAAATACGCTAAATCTCTCAAGGACGATTGTTTTGATCAGAACACAATATTTCAAAAATATTATACTATATAATACCAATTTCAATAAAAAAATAAACTATTTGATTAGCTCAAATTATTTAATTAATTTATTTAAATATAGCAGGTTGAAAATATATTTATTTTGCCAATAAAAATATTGATATATTCCCAATATTGGTTCAATATCGATTACCAAGAATTGGCCCAATATTGTGCCAACATTGGCCCGGGCCCAATATTGGCCCAATTTTGGGCCGTTGAGCAAATAATATTGGACCGATAACTGTAGCCAATACTGGTCCGATATTGAGTATATATTTGGCCTATATTGGCCCAATATCTCCATGTTATCTGGGAGTGGTTGTCCGTTCGCCCGGGACAACCAAATTGAGCACCGGACCGGGCCACCAAAAAGATTATAATTTTACTTATGTACAGAAAGTTGTTTCAAAATACGGACAACCAAAAATTGCAACGTGGTTGTCCGTGGGACAACCATACGTTTGTTCTTAATTCGGATGCTGCTTGAGACCAAAATATGAAATCGTCAGAGAGGCATAGTAATATTACTGTACATTGATGCGAACCAATAAATGTCTTACCCACGGCTGTTCCCACGGTCATTACAATAAATCCTCTTACCTCTCACGGCGAATGGACAGAATTAAAATTTTTAATGAAGTCTCATCTTGAAATCTACAGGGTGAGTCAAAAAAATTGACCCAGATTGTGTCCGCCATTTTGAATTTCTAAATAACATATATCTAACAAATATGTATAAACTTTACTTGCTCTAACAAATATGTTATCATCGGAAAGCTTATTTAATTATCTTTAATTTGCTGCAAAGATAATTCCAATCGGTTAAGTATAGGCCGAGCTACATCTTTTGAATCAAGTAGTCAGTTTTTACCCATATCCACGGATTCCCAGTTGAATGCATGGCGGCCAACTAAGCCCCAAAACTAACTCCCAAAAATGATGGTAAGGGAATGTCTATGTTTATGTCAAATAAAGTGGTATCTTAAAGGTTTAAAAGCTAGCGATATTTGTAACACATATTTCAAGATGTGGCATATTTTAGTCTACAATTATAAAAAATACTTTAAACCTTAAAAGGTTGTCACCGATGTCTGTTCCTTCAAATATATGATTCATTCAGCTCCTCCAGAAATTCATACATGTATCAAGTTACTTTATTTTTCAAATGGTTGTTATGAGTGATGATGATGATGCCATCGATGGTAAATTGTGACTGAATTTTGTGGGATTAAATAGCCTCACATTTATTCTGCAGTCAATAAATAGCCCGATTTTCTTCTGGACACTGATTTCCTTCGCCGAACGCCGTTCATTTTAATGTAACCATGGACAGAGCGCAAAACTGACTACTTGATTCCAACGAAAATCGATGTATTCGGTCTATACCTAACCGCTGTGAATGATCTATTACAGCAAATTAAAATAATGAACTAAGCTTTTAGATTATACCACATATGTTAAATAATATGTTAGTGGGGGAAACAATCAATCATCGTATTATTTTTTTTTTTTTGACTCGCCCTGTACTATGAGGTTTTGTGTTTCTATGCAATGATGTTGAGATTTGCGACATACGATTAATTTAGAACCGGTCATTTTTCTACTCACAATAAATTTTGAATACCTGATTACGATCATTTTCATCCTTTTTTCACAAACCTTCAATCATAATAAAAAGTAAAAAACAACTAAAAAATCATTCATATAGCTACTAAATTCATACAGGACTTGAATTTTTTTGAAGCAACAGCAAATAGAAATGGCCCATATTTGACCTTTGAGCTACAAAATCAAGGGTGTTGTATTTGCTCACAACACTGGTGAATGAAAGCTATTGAGCTGCGCCAGGTGAATTGAGATGTTATTAGCCATAGCGAAAAAACCCTTTTCGGACTCGACCGCAGATTGCACAAGGTAACATCAACAACCCTTAGAACTTCCTTTCTAGAAATGTAAAAACAATTTGTGACCCTTTGACTAGATAACGCACCATTTTCGAATTTGACCTAGACTTTCACAAGTACTCAACGTGCTAATTAGACAAACACATAATTGTAATACTGTTTGAATCACAACTCCGATAAAAGTTTTTTCTCTTGGAAAGAAAAACCAATCTCGTTTATCAAGAGATATATTTTTTCATCTTGAACAACACTTTGTAAAATTTATAAGCAACTAGCTTTGGAAAAATTACGAACACGGGTCATATCATCATGTTGTAACTGTAGGTAATGTGGTATCACCATCGGCGAACTGTCTGTTTGAATGTTCATGTGCTCATTCCTCTCAATCGATGGTATCGCAACCCTTCCAGTTACTGCAATAGAGTACCCTCCATGACCTATGACCTTGTATCCATGACCTTTGACATAATCCACATATGAATAAACCCCGATTGCTCTTAACCCCAAGTCTGAAGTTTTCGAACAAGACGTGAAAAACGAAAACCTAACCAAACTGGAATACACACACACATATACGGACATGCGCGCTATAGCAAATCCCCCTGCTGCCTTTCAAGCTATAAGAGGATACAAAGAGTAAGAGCCACATATAAAGGATACGCAAGGAGTCTGACCCATTGGCAAACTTGGTCCCATTTCTTCAAGTGCAAAGCAAATCCAAACGTCTGTATATGTATCCATTTAGGCAACCTGAAAATGTCAGCCCTATTTTGATGGTATGTAAGACTTTCGCGTGTCTTTGATACGCCCGTCTCCAAATTCGACCTTAGCTATTCCGGTTTCGTCATCAACTTCCCTTCAGCTCTTACATAAATTATAGCTCTCCTACTTGAGGTGTTATAATAATAACTAGGCGGTCCCCGGGTTTCGCGATCACCTGGCTTGAATGACCCTCAGGTTTTGCGGTTCCCTTGACCTTGAATGACCCCGCCCACCAAGTTTCGTCTGGATACACCAAGTTTACCCCATTTGACCTCCTTTAACATTGAATGACCCCTGATGACCTTGTCATGACCTGTCAGATTTTCGGCATCAACAATCAACCCCACCCTCTAAGTTTCATGTCAATACACCAATGTTTACCCCATTTGACCTCCTTTGACCTTGAATGACACCTGATGACCTTTGATCCCCCAACTAATGTCTTCGTTCGGTCAAGGGACACCCACCCACCAAGTTTCAGGAAAGCGCGACCCTCTCCATCCTGTCCCGAAGTAAAAATCCATACTAAAATAGAGCTATGCGTACCCAGAATCATACATGACGCTAGACCGCATAATCCAATAAAACATATACCTGAACATGCATCATTGATTGAACCAAAACAGATTTTCAAAGACAAAAAGCAAGCAAGCAAAAAATGTTAAGCAAAATCAACGTCAACTTGAAAGCATTCCACTCCGGTTAAGACAAGGCGCGAACTGGAATTTATGTCAGCCGGGCTTTTCAAACAAAGGAACACAATTTATCAAACAATCTTAACAAGTTTCTTTTCGGGCCTTTAGACAAGAAAAACACAAATGCCACTCTAACCTTAAACATAACAAAACCAGTTTGGCTTTATTTCATCACATGTGGATCTTGTGAGGCTGGTATGACAAACGTTTTCTAAACTAACGAAATTTGGGAGCAGAAATGGGACCAAGTATGTAAAAATGGGGCGACTGAACTGATTTCCCCTTCGTGCTCCTCATTACATTTACAAACCCGTGTTTAGGTCGTCTGATCTTCTTCTTATCGTGTTCCCAAACATCAGTTGGTCCCCTCATCATTATGTAAAACAACCATAGAATGGGTTAGTCTGCCTGCTTCACTGAAATCCGCAAAGTCTTGTCTATGCATTGTTGATCCAACAAAGTGGTGCAGACCAAGAGGTGTTTCACTGTCTGTAGTTCTGGTTTCTACACCACAGGTAGTACTTCCCTGATTGGGGGGGCGGCTTCCAGAAGGCCCATCCGCCCATTCTGCAAGGAAATCTTAGATCGCCGATTCCGGTTCTCAGTTTGTTGAGACATCTGCCATCGCGCCATTCAGCCCATGAGGCAGCTTGCTCTAGGTGGAAGATGAGTCACCAGGTTCAATCCATTGATCGTTACTGTTGATAGCACGGTCTGTCTTTTCCACAAGGACGACTAGCTCGCAAAACTCAGAGACTGTTTCCCAGGGGTTGGACTTTGCCAAAGAAAAGAAAACTCTCTCTGATTTAAGGCGGGTACCAGCAGGTCTGTCCGGTGTAAAAGGAGATTATGGTACGGCAGGAACCATAGTCCGGGCTCCAGAGGGGACAACAAACGGAATATTATAGCGTGAATTGAAACTGTTGCGTAAAAAGGGCAACTAAATCGAAGCGCCCTATTCTGCCACCGTTGTAGGCGGACTGGTGAGTCCGGAGGACTAATCTCTGACCACATCGGACCCGAATATGGGTGCTTCACAATAGGATACTGGTAGCTACGCTCCTGCATGCCGTACCTACGACAAGATGTTCTGGTGGAGCAATTTTGTAAGATGAAGTTCTTCCGTGGAGTGGGGAAAACCTCTGTGGTCGCCGGTGTTGTAAAGAAACTTGACGTGTCCTCCATGAGAGAGTGCTCCTAGCTACCATTAGCAACATGTACGGAAATAAAACCGTGAACCTTTGTAGACGAGGCCATTCGGGGACAGTGCTGAACAAAATGATGCATGCAGCTCAATGGGAACACCAGTCGACAGATGGGTGGTAGGACACTCAGTTCACGCGGACACACGTAGTTTATGGACCACCGGTTGTGAAGCAGTTTAGTCCGGCGGGAGCCACAGCCGGGGGCTCCATAGACGATAACGGAATTAAAGCGTGAAACTAATGTTGCGTGAAGAGTCAACTGAATCGATTGCCTATTGTTCACCATTGTTCCCGGACTATGGTACGCCGGAACGATAAGTACTTCTACACCGGCCAGAAGGCATTTAACGCGGGATCAAGTGTTACAGGGTCCGTTAATGCACAAGCACACTTACACTTTAAGTGTAAAATTACATTTAACTTAATGTGTTCCCTTAAATTAGGAAAACTACAAAAGTGAATCCTATAAAATATTGCTCATTTGTTGCCTCTGGTTACCGTGCAATATTTACCATTTTATGTATCGTCATGCTTGTTACTTTTTTAAAAAGGTTTTATCTATAGCCAAAACATACTTCTTCATAAAAAATTTGACCCTTATTCTAGCACAATATCAGTTTTTACCTATGGTTGAAGCAACTCAACTATAAAATTTGTTTTGAACACTTGTGTCATTTACGGGCAACTTTTAAGGGACTTCAGCGAAGTTGTAACACGAAAACCAAACTCGCCTTGCTTACTAATTGAAACTAGTACAATTGAATGTCGGAATTTTACGAACTAATATTGAGTTCTCAGGCCGTACAAATTTAGCTAACTGGGTAAGTAGCAGCTGAACCAGTTTGCGAACTAGCTTATGGTTAATAAGGAAATTCGTTAGGATGTTCTACAAATTGGTCCCTACTGTATTAGAGGGGCTTTCTACTAGTTATGAAACTAGTAAAAAATGATGCGTCGCTTTTTTCCTACTTTTGTTAATAGGTGCATTTCTTCTACACTTTCCCTGAATAGTAGGGCAATTAGTAGGGATATTTGGTAAGGATGTTTTGTACTATTTTTGCCACATATGCTCTGAAGGTGGGTAAACTTTTTTATGATATTGTCAGTTTACCTGGTTGCTATAATTGTGACATGCAACATGTTTAATGTGATGATTTTAATAGGAGGCATGGTCAATTAAAATGGATTCTGGAACTTGTGTCCATTGCCGTGCATGATGATCCCCGGAACAAAGATGATCCCGTGCACCAGTCTGACTAGCATGGCTACGAGCCTGTTCACAACCCCGGGATAGAAACTCAACTGGGGAACAGTTATAGCAAGGTATACATGACATGACCATGAATAGGCCTATACACTACACCCCACAGTGTGGAATCACAGACACTAGGGTCTTTGGTGGAATGGTACTAAGGCTGGTTGGTACCCATGCAGAAAAGGCCTATACCAGCATGTTTCATGATTTAAAATCTTTTGCTTTTCCATACGGCATGTACGGTAAGCTTTATAATACTCATCCTTCGACTCATACACTACTGTGACTATGCACACTCACACCGTGAGCGATACACTGCACGGCAATGTGCACTCATAGTTTGTTCCAGAATCCTCGTCCCACAGACGCGTCATTCCTCTCTACTCCATTGAAACATGTTAAATGTACACCAATTACTACAACATGTAAACTGCTAATATAACTTAGTGTTATTTACGCACCTTTTAAGACATTTTTTCAGAGTTCTTGTTGAGACGGCTGACATGCTTCAAGACACGGGCAAGACAGTGGCGGGAAATGGTGCGTCAAAAAACTAGTAAATCAAGTAGCAGAATACCACAGGTCTGACGTAATAATTCGTAGTCCAAAACTAGTTGGTTCAATTGGTGTAACGCCCGGAACTAGTTTTTGCGATTTAAATTATTAAGATCACTTCAAACTGAGTAGTAGGCTCGTTTCTACTATAGTCTTTTAATTGTACAGCGCCTTCTGCGAGTCACTAGCCCGGTCACAAAATTCTAGTACAGTTCAAAAATCTAGTTCATTGACGAACTAACGAGTCTACTAATTGATAATTAGTAAAGATCCTAACATAACGAGTTTTGGTTCTCTGTGAAGTTATAAATCAGCACATAAAATATTATAACAAACCAATATAAAATACCATGTGTGTGCATTACACTCCAAAATGTGGTAAAAAAAGTCACAGCCTCTTAAGCAGTAAAATATTAGTCAAAGTTGAGTAACCTTACACAAAGCTGAGTATATTTACCCAACAATGGACTAAGATTTAGTCAACAATGAGTAAGGTTTACTCAACTTTGACTAGATTTACTCAAAATTAAGAGCTGTGCACATTTTATCAAACATGAGTAAAATAATTTTACGGTGTATCTATTGGGTGTGGAACATTTTGGATGGGGAAGCCTCCAGAAATGCTCAGCTGAGTGGATGTACTAATGTTAATCACTGATATAGATGGCGCACTGCGCACGTTACAGTCAGTGGGAAGTGACTATAATGCATGGCTTACTGAAGCCATCAAGAACATGACTGATAGACAAGCTAGAGCCTTTTGGAGGTGTAATAGGGTATATAAGCACATGAGGGAGAAGTAGAGAACCGTCTGTGTTATACCTGTAAAAACTGCTTGCCAGTGAACTAATCTCTTACCACCAAGCACTGTTTTTCAATAACATCATTTCTTAAGTATACCCATAATGACTAGACCTCAGTGCGGGACTTCTAAAGGTCTGCCTTGACTATAGCGTCATTGAATGTGAGGGTTTTTCTAATGCAAAAAGTAACATCATTGATGATATGTGTAACAATCTCCAAGGATGTCTATGTCTGCAGGAAACCACACAGAATCAAACACCGCCCAACTATACCAGGAAGGGTCCTTGCAAATGAGAGAACACATCGACAATATGGAAGTGGCCTATAATGTAATGGTTAACAGTAGAAGGCAGCTCAAGTCTGATGACAACATCGAAGTCCCCACCATTGAGCTCAGCTCTGTCATAGGACATCAGTCTACCAAACCTCCATCAGCAGGACTTCAAGCACCCTCAGCTCAGCCTTTTTAGGGAATTCAGTAAACCTCACTTCTAATTGGCGATTTCAACAGCCATAGTACCCATTGGGGCTAAAATGAAACTAACAAAGACGGACAAGCTGGTCGAAAAATGGATAGACAGGTTAAATCTACGTCTCATCACGACCCTAAGCTGCCGCCATAATTTCATAGCGCCGTTGGGAGAGAGGTTACAACCTGATCTAGCTATTGTTAGCAAAAAACAATCTTAGACTCCAACCTGTGTATCAAGATTTCTGGATCTTGTGACACTACTCAACATCGACCAAAGCGGTATCCAAGTAAACGCTGCAGTAAGACCAAATACAGTGCCTTTTACATCGGCCCTTTTTAACTATAGGCAAGCAGAAATGGCAAGGATTCACTGATGACCTGGATCAGGACGCGAAGAGATTGGCTCCAAACCGCATAACTATGACAAATTTGCCCCACTAGTGAACAAGGCGCCGAGAATTCATACCCAAGGCTGTAGGACAGAATATCTAGCAGAGCCTTCCAAGGAATGTTCTAGAGAATATCAGAGTATTATCATGTTCTGAAGCCGATCCTTTCTCGGGTAAAACAACTGTCAAAGTGGAGGAAGTTTTCGGAGATGATCTCCAGGAAAAGATCAAAACCTGGCATACTTTAATGAATCCCCTATATGACCTTTAACAGCAAGAAGCCTGGTCTACCATCCGAAAGCTCCGAGGGTATCAAACAGAACCTCTACAGTACCAAAAGTCACACCCAACCAAGTTTGCCCACCCAATGTTTTACTTTGGCACAAGAAGTCCAAGAAGATCAAACTAAGACCATGAGAGCAGGGCGTAGCCAGGGGGTGCGAGACGCACCCCCCCCCAAAATTACAAAGGTTCCGGCTTTATATGGGTTGAATGTCCGCTTTTGGCCAGTTTGAGGTCCCGTGTTTTCAATTCAAGTGTGTTAAGGTTGTTGTGCTTTATATTAAGAATAAGCAGCTGTTACCATCCGTGTTAACGATTGCCGTTGTTACTCTTTTTTTTTTTTCTGAACGCGCGACGAAATTCTTTTTCTTCCCAGAAGCAACCCAGCAAACAGTAACGTCAATGGGCCGAGTAATGGCTTCAAATTGTTTACTTCCGGCAATAACGGATACGGCTGACGGTTCTCCGCCGGTAACGACCTTTAACTGGTATACTTACGGGCCTGCCGTTTTCTTCCCTTTCTCGCCATGCCGGCTCAGCGAGCTTCCGTGCCACTTCTGGCCCTGTAACCTGGCCAGTTAACGGCATACCGCTTCTAAGTGGTGCACTGGAAAAAGCGGGATTTCCTTAGTATATTTTCTAGGTTGCACATAGCATGCGGTACGACTGATCGGCTGGATCAACTGTTCAGCGAGTCAGCGAAAGAATCTCAGCAAGTCAGCATAGAGCTGTTGATAAAGGTCAATAGCACTTTACTACTAGGCCTGAATTTCAAGTTCTTTTATTCCGTCGTTGTGGATAGTGCAAAGAAATTGGCACCCGTGCCTGTGAAACTCGTGTCGTCATGTGCTAGCCTAGTCGCCGTAACAATTGTTTTCAAGAACTAAGAGCGTACGCAGTATATAAACCGGCTTGTGCGACTAGTACACGGGCTTATCGTGTTTATGCCGCTGTCTCAGCAGTGCGACATTTCGCACACCGCAGCAGATTGACATTCGGCTGCCATGCCTCAATGTGTACATGTATCCTGGTAGGCTAGGCTAGGCTAGCCTTAGCCTAATACCTACCACATTTTTTGTTAAGCTATTATATCGTTTCACTGAGCAGCAGGCAATCCGGGCATGCATCCATGGCAGTGTCCTGTATAGAAATTCGGGTACCATTGCTAACTTGAACAAAAGCTCAAACATGGGCTAAGGTGACAACGATCCCTCTCCCTTTTAACCAAAATTACAAACCCAAAATTAGGGTGTAAATGATTTCTGTCTGCGAGTCCGTACGTGCGAGTCACTAATTCACACTGTCCCTAAACGGCCCGTTACTGCCCACTAACGGCCCATACCAGTGCAGATTCAGATGATTGGCCGCTTTACTGGGCCTATTGGCCCTATATTGGCCCAACTAATGCCGCTGTGCTAAGAATGTTCACACATTTTATATGGTCTTATTTTAAATTCTGAAATGTTTTAATTGAAAAGTAATTACTTCCTTTAAAATAAAGGGGCGATCAAATACTAGCCCAAGTATTAGCGAAGTTACAGACAAAACTGCATGCCAAAAATGATCAAAATCGTGTGTGTGGCAGTGTGAAAGCACGCACATGCCCTGTAACACTTTTGTAGGTGAACCTCAGTGACCTGAGTTCTTTACCTTGTATGGGACGTTGTAATTATCTCCACAAAATGTTCTTTGTGCTTTACGTAAACGGGCTTTCGACGCCCCGTAAACCTGGTGTTCACTATATATAGTTCATGAATCAAAACTTACAACCCCTTGTTCTTTAGAAGTTCTTGATTTAGTTTTAAATTTTGAATCAATTAGTGATTTTTTTACTCCATTGAACCACACAGGAAGCAATTTTAGTGTCTGTAACAGGCGCTATCATCTTGATACTGCATGAACAACCTCCCTCTATAGTTTGCTATGTGAACCTTCTTACTGTAGGTGCAGAACTGAACCGCCCATTATACCGTTTGCGCATTGCTGGCCCATTAATCGCGCCGCTATTGGTCGCGTTACTGTAATGTTTGCTGGAAAGGAATGGCTTCCTGATCTCTACAATGCTGCCTTATTTCCCACAGGTTCCCAAAATCTGAGGAAAGCACCTTTTATGGCACTCCTAAGCCTGGGAAAGACCCATCCAATCCCAGAGCTATAGACCAAATTCCCCTGCGCAGCCATACCTACAAGCTCTTTGAACGTCTTTCCCCCCCCCCCCTCCTGCTCAAACCGCATCTACCTTGCGATAGACGAACCCCTCATACCAGAACAAGCATGTTTTCCAGTCAGTCACATCAACAACAAGCAATTACTCAACCCCCTTAAAAACTCAAACTCAACCATTGAGGATGGTTTCGAGAGGGGTATGGTAACTGGATTGTGTTCGTCGACCTATCCGAACCCTATGACACTTACTCCAACAGATGCCTAAATCACAGAGAGTTTCTTAAGCAAAATCCAACATCTTGAAACAGTATCTAAGGAAACTTAAGAGAGAGTCGGACCCTTGTGGAAAGAACGACATCACCCAAGTAACTCTATTGGTATTGAAGACGTGTGAGCATCTCTCTCCCATCTGGAGCTGACCCTCATGGGCTGAATGGCGATGCCTCAAACAGATTGAGAACCAAAAGTGCGATTCTAAGGTTTCCTGGCAGAAGTTGGGCTAACCCTGAAAGCATATCAGGACACTCCCTGTGGTTGTGGAAAGCACCACAGACATGGAACATCTCTCGGTCTACCGACTGCTGGAGCAACAATGCAAATACCCAAGGACCTTGCGGAAATCAGTGAAGCGCCAGACGTTGTACCCATCTAGCGGGATCGATCTCCAGACCATGTGTTTTTGGACATGATAAGCAACCTGAGAAGGAAATTCAGGGAGGTATCATACCATCAATTGCTCCAAGTTGATGCGACATCTCCTAATAGTGACAGTACTTACAGTATTAGTACACAGTATCTTCAATAGTGTCTTTGTAAACTAGTCTCGCTCCAATAGTTGTCCCTCATTGTGTAGCCATCTTTGGTTTTGTGTTTCGTGGCCTCTGAGTTATCCAAGGGTAAACAAGCTACAGCACTTGTGGACTTTATATTTGGTCGACCTTTTCTGACCTCGGGAGTCCATGAAGGAGCTGGTTTTTCCTTGAGTGAAGGACAAGTCTTCCGTGCACTTCCCACTTTGGAAATTGAAGTTTTTATAATTTACCCTCGAGTATGCCAGGGCTTTTTAACTGGCATCTTCTTCAATATAGCTGCAAGCCCGCGTCGTGGCCCCACACCAGGTTGTAAGTTTAGTATATTATTAATAACTATAATTTTTATTATAACTGGTAAATATGTTATTATTGATATCTGATCATCTTTTAACGTAATTGATTTGAACACAACGATCGAAATAACTAATTTGTTATTGATTTAAAATCAAGCTTTACAGTCTATTGGTCTACTCAGTAGTTTGAAAACCCGAAATTTATAGGTGGTTTTGGCTTTGGTCAGTTGACCGTAAAACACAATCTTCTTGGCATGGGTTGAACTTTCCCATACAGGCAAGCGCATCCTCTGCAATGAGTAGGCACAGGGGCGGGTGCCGTCACTCATAGGGTATGTGGCCGAGCAGCACATCTTGTGCCCGTGAGTTTGTTGAAGATGTTTTATTGTGTGACATATTTGACTTGTCTTCTTGATGTAGTTTTTTATAGGAGAGAGTGGCAGTCCAAGGTAACTCCTAGGTAGATTATCACAGTGCTCCAGGGGTGTTCCGCAGACTCAGGTTACTGTAGCTGAACGTTTGGCTGGCACAGTTGCTTCGGTAGTCCATTCTGAGCCTACACCATCAGCTCTTCGCTCTATACTGAACAAAGAATACTCCTGTTTGCAGCAATCCTTTGATGAGCTCATCAATAGATGTCCTTGGCGAGTTTTCTAAAATCTTATTTTAGTAATAATCATCCTGATTAACAGGTGTCATCAGGTGCTGATAATTCGATGAACCCAACTTTTACCACCTTCTCAACCATCCTCAAAGTGTTGAGTTAGTTTGAGTACTTGGCTTGTTGATTTACTTACCTGGCTGGAAACCTGCTCGTTTGGTAGGAGAGGTGTTTGGTCCTCACAGGTCGTATACGGGTTGAGCAGGAGGGGTCGAAATCGGAAAGACCTTAGAGCAGCTGATTTGTCTCCCTCCTAATCTCCTCTGTGTGTCCGTCTGTGTGTGTCAACTTTTGGTATACACATTTTCCGCTTAAAATGTCGAGCTTTTCAGTGCAGTGTGGACAAGTTCATACTTGGTATGCTTTTACATAGAAACAATGGTTCTTTATATGTGGGGTAACATTAAGTCGAAGGTTATTTCAGGGTCACTTGGGGTCATATCCTGTTCATGTGGAAACCACTTGGTTTATATGGACGTGTTTTTGATGATATGCATATACATACATGAAGTGTTTTGTCGTACTATCCCGCGTCGGCGGTGATAAAAAAAATCATATCTATCATAGTATTATAAATTGTCACTTCTTCTTGCGTATGAGGCAGCAGCTAATATGTTTGTAAGCGTGGAGCCAACTCACTGTTGAAGGTGCAACGAGAGATTTGAAGCACCCAATATTGTGTCTAATGTAATTTCATATATATTAGACACCAATAGATTTCTTACCATGTATTTGCTACAGAATGTCCTCCAACATAGAAAGAGGTGATTTTGATTTTGTCTTATATTTCAAATGCAAAACATAGGCTGATTTCGTATTTGCTCCTGATATCGATTAGAAATTTCACAATTCTTCCAAAGAACTTTCCTCAAGCTTAATCCATTCGGACTAGTGGGGATATTTTATGGAAGCTTTACATCGTGCAAAATCAGTCTTTCAATTTTTTTAGGGATCCCTGATATGTGAATCTCTCGTTGCAACCTTTTGATTGGTTTGGGGTTGGAGAAATCTGTGTCCACCGTGGATGAAAGGTAGGGCACTCATGAGAATGTGATCCGCAGACTGTGATGGAGAGCCACATTGTCAGGCTGGCGTTGGCCGCAGTCCCCAACGTGCAATTGCTATTGAAGCAACCGACTCCTGTGCAAACCGTTTAAAGTGACCCATTCATTGCTTGGGAGATTTGCGCCAGGTGTAGTTCTGTCTTATTGTGTATAGAGTTTGATCTGGTCTTGGGGTATCTAGCAACGGCAGTATTCCATGTCCCTGTAGATGTTGAATGGGGAGCCGGAGATTTCGGCAGCATGGTCGGCATAAAGGTTGGAAGAGCGCAGTCTCTGTCTAACCGAGTTGGTGTGATTCTGATTTGACGTAACGTAAGCAGTGCTTTTGTCCAGCAGGGCCTTATGCACTAGTTTGTGCCTGTGGTGTTTCTCCGAAGTACTGCCGGTGCCATTGTCAACTGATACTGTGTGTCAGATCTGGTGCGCCAGCCTTGAGCTATGCCATTCAAGACTGCTCAAGAAAAAGGTCCAAACCTAGAACTTTGTTGTCCTCTATACAGAACCTTTTTAAATGGGTTCTACAAAAACAAACATTGCATAAGCTCTGAGTACCATTCTTCTTCCAAATAACCATTTTCAACTTACAAGACGTTACAGAGTAGTTTTGTAAATGTTCTAACTATTCTAAAAGGATTCTTGAAATAATCTGATGGGGCCTTGGAAGTTGCTGTCCAACCTGGATTGTTCATGTAATAAAAGGTCAAAAAGGTTGGCAAAACCTTTTAAAAACATTTTGGTAATACCTTCATATACAAAAGGGGTTCTTAGTCGAAACTTTCACTTTTATGATAAGGATTTAAATAAAGCAGCACAGATTTAATTTTGTCCCATGCCAAATGTAATGGTGGATTGATGGTAGGGAATGTATAAAACAGGGAATTATGCTTCCGGCAAATCTATATAACCTGTTTTTAAAGTTTTTTTAAACAAATTGGGTTGAATTGGCATCAATTTTTGGGTTGGTTGGCCAGTGAAGGTAGAATCAGGTCGTCACACACAATAGCTCTGTTTGAATAATTAGGTTTTATGGAAATTGTATTATTCAAATAGAATCTAAGAATTTAAAAGTGCAACGAGAGATTTTGAGCAGCTGCCCAAAAAATATTGTGTCGTATAGTAATTTCATATTGATTAGACACTCAATAGATTTCTTACCTGATGTTTCGCTACAAACATTCTTTAAAAGTAGAAAAAACATGATTTTGATTGTGCTTATATTCAATGTAAAACATAGCTGATTTCATATTTGTCCGATACAAAATTACAAATTTCACAATTTTTGTATCAAAGAAACATTTCCCAGCTTAATCCTTTCAGATGGGATATTTTTTGATGGAAAGCCTTATATCAGGGCAAAATCATACTTTCAACTTTTTGGGACACCCTGATATTTTGAATTTCGCGAGTGTGCACCTAAAGCTGGTCCCTAAATGCTTAACCTTTTCCCCCGCCCACCCTATAAAACCCATGCCGTAAGGATCATTTTTGAGTATCAAATCACCGCTAGATGACCTTTGACCATTTAGACCCAAAACATCACTAGACCATCTGGAATATTTGGAGTACTTTTTGGCGAATTCCCCCACCACTGACAGCCACAGTGATGAAGTACTTGATTGACAGGTGCGCAGAATTCTGCTGCCTGCTCAGCTATGATGTCCGTGCTTGAATTAACAAAAATTCTGACCATAATCTATTGCTAAAACTGCCTAAATCAAATAATGAGACTTCAAACATATTTACAGTGGGTTTATGACTGATTTCTCAAAAACAGATGTTTTGTTCAAATCCCAAAATTCGCTTAAAAATTCAATAGACGAGCAGTTTTCTTATCCAAAAGTCGGTGTGGTGGTGCATGTCCAGTTTTATTTCTATTTCTGTGGCAGTTACATTTCAGTTTATCCAATGGCCTCATAGCCCTTGAGTCATTTTCTCTTTATTCTGTGACTCATCATGTAAGGTCTTCAAACTCCATTTTGACAGCGAATGTGCAATATAAACAAGCAACCGTTTAGATTCATTAGCATCCCAATATCTCTCTAGATTAAAGCAATAACAGCAACTTTTTTTGAAGAGCACCCCCAATTTTTCCAACAATTGTTAATTTTTGCCAGTTACATTTGTAACTTGCTAGTAAACTATACAGTGAATGGTAAAGCTCGAACATGGTCTAATGTATGTGCAAAAAAAAATTTATTTATAATTAGAAAAAAATATCAGAGATTAACGGCTGCTGGGCAATGTCCTTCTTCGAATATGATAAAGCAGAAATACGACATGTACATTTCTAGCGCTCATCCATTAGTTTTTCGGGTTGGTTCAAGCATCACGTTGGAGGACATTTTTGTAGGTGCCACTAATTTTCACAATGGAACGGGCAGAAAATATTGGCATTCTAGTTCGCCGTTAAATGACAATCGTGGGATGCATTTCTAATTACAAATCACTTCTTTTATTACAAATACGCTCTTTTGTAGCATTAATATTACCATTAACAGGTAGAATTTACTTAAACAATTGCCGAACACAACTGTGGCACAAAAACTCTAATTTTGAAATTGGGGTGCTCTTCATATTGTGCTTTTTTATTGCTTTTAAAGCGGCACTGGCACTTTTTCACAAAATATGAAATTTCTCAATTTGCTCTCAATGATAGTCTATGCCATAGAAGAAAGAGATAATTTTACTTACACATAAAAATAACATACCCCAAAACAGATAGGGACATTGATAGGAGAAAGATATCCAGGTAATTTGTAGGCTAACTAAAGTTTTCCATAACTTTAATCAAACAAATGCGTGTATATTACATGATATTTTGAGCTCGTACCCCTGATATTAAAACCACAAAGGTTTTATAGACCGGTCAAACATGTGCAGAGCGGTGGGAAACATGCATACGGCTTGCATGTTCTTGTGTTTAAACGCCATTTTTTCCCGGTCGTCTGCTGAATTGCGCCGTCGCGGCGACGCTAATTACAAAATCGTCCGTTTTACCATAAGGAAGCTGATTTGGTCTTAGTCATTTTGGGTGAGGGCTTTTGTATATAAAAGCTTTCACCCATGCAAAATATCGATTTTGAAAAATCTTGAGGGCGCAACTATTTGTCAAATGTGCCAGTGTCTCTTTAAAACTACAGGGTAAAGTATTAACACTTTCTCCGTTATTTTTCTTTGTTTTTTTCAACATTGAATACAAATGTTTTTGTATTCCCATCACAGCTGCTGCTGCCTGTTGAGGTGACAGTTGCCGCCTGTTGAGATGAAGGACCGCATTTTGGCTATAATTTCAGATTGATGCCAATGTAAATCTCATGTTTTGCTGTACCTATGCATAGCATTCAAAGAAAAAATTAAGTGCACTTCACTATCAGTCACGACTTCACTATCTACTGAATAAAAACAATATTAACACGTAACTGTAAGTAATAGGATAGAACAGGCGAAATCGTATTTAAGCGATGCGTAAAATATGTCCACGCCGAATGTCACGATCACCAACATGCGATAAATGCAAGGCAAACCACCCCACATCTAATTGCGAATTCTAAAAAAAAAAGGAATAAAAACAAAACAATAAGGTAAATAAATAAAAATAAAAAATAAAAAAAAAAAAGAAAAAAGACAAAAAATCAAAACAAAACAGCAAAAAATAACAACATACAAGAAAACAACCAAAAAAAAGCAAAAACAAAACCAAAACAATACAAAACAACTTACAAAAAATGATGCAACAAAAACCCCACCAAAATAATGAAAACAAATCAAACAAACAAACCCACGCAAACACTACTCACCCTCACCAACACCCTCACCCCTCCCACCACCCTCACCACTCCCCGCACCCTCACACCCCTCCCCAAAAAATCCCACCCTCTCCACAACACACCGCCAAATTCCCCTCCCTAACACCAGCAACACCGGACCCCCTCCCCACCACTGCAACACACACACCCCTTGCCAAAACCCTGCCACAACCCACCCCGACCCAACACCCTGCCGCACCCACCCCTCCCAAACACCACCCCCCCCCAATACCTAACCCGACCCAACACCCCACCCACTCCCCTAGGCATAGTAATCTTGTGTATCGAAGGAATTTTGCCTCATCCGAAGTTATCAATTTAGTGATACAGCAATTACGATATTTAAATTGAGCTCATTGCATACCTAAGCCGCATATTCACATACTTTCAAATATCATGGCCCATGATAGGCTTTCATGCAGCGCAGGAAATTTTGAGTATCCAATGTACAGTGTCAACAATTATAGGCATTACTCTGATTTTTGCATATTAATAAGCTCATTTGCATACTCAATTTGCCCGAAATAGCCCAAAAATCAGGCCCTGCTTCCTTCACCAAGGTACCAATCATTATACGCTTAAGGACACTCCAGAAAAAACTTGTCACAGGACCGTGCAGGACAGTTTTCATAATTATGCAAATAGATATAATTAGCATATATTTTACGGCCAAAATCCAATCAGGTCAAGAAACTCATAACCCGCTTCTTTCCACCAAGTTACATTATTGTTTCTTTTTACCTTACGGAACTGCCAGAAATCTTACACACATGGGTTAACATTTTTAGCACAACGACGGACGAACGACACGGACGCTGCTCATTTTCTAGGTCACGTTCCGGAACTCATCGGCGGGGACAATTAACCGCTCCAAAACAAAATATCAACTAAAATTAACCCTGAGGGCTACTACCTTTCTGATTGGATATTACATGATAACATAACTGAATAACAAAGACCTACAATCTCAAACTGCATGTCATCTCCTATTGAAGCACAAGTGGAATTGAAACTCTCAGCCATTGTACGGGGGTTTCCGTAAGGTGACCATCTGACCACCTTTTTTGACTGTGACACACTTTCACCGAAGGGTTCCAATTCTTTTGTGTAGTCAGAAAAAAAGTGGGAGAATGAGCCACATACAGGAATGCCCCATTTTAACAGGTTTGTATTTGTAAGCTACTTGAAGAGACTGGCAGGAGGCAGGATACTATACAGGGTGAGTTCAAAAAAAAAATTGACCCTGATTGGTCCGCCAGTTTGAATTTTAGTAATTATATTAACAGATTTGGATCATCTGAAAGCGGGGTTCATATCTTATTACTGCCAAAGATCATTCACATCGGTAGGTATAGACCGAGCTAAGTCGTTGAAAAATGTAGTCTGTTTTCTGCTCGGTCCACGGATTCACTTGAAATGAACGGCGTTCAGCGAAGGAAATCCGTGTCCAGAAGAAAATTTTTTTTTTCAGGGGACGAATTTTTTATTCACTGCAGATTCTTGATTCGAAAGACTGAAGCTCGGCCTATACTTAACCCGATTGGAATGATCTTGTGCAGCAAAATTAAAGATAATGAAAGTAGCTTTCCAGATACCCAGAGGTTAGATATATGTATTTAAAAATTCAAAATGGCGGACACAATCAGAGGTCAAGTTTTTTGACTCACCCTGTATTTTTTTAATTCTTACAGTCCTGACTTCAACTGTTGGCCCAAGCAACAAGTTGCAGAGACAAATGTCCCCTTGGCCAACCAGAACGGCTATTCCAATTTTGAGATAGACTAGTTTAAAGTTTGATGATAGCTGAAATAAATACAAAATCAAGTAAAGCAGTATTTTGAAAATCTGGAATAAGTAGTAATCTCCCAGGTTTATGGTACTTGGTCCATGGTCCGATCGTAAATAGCTTCGTCCCCAGGGATCCATAGTGGTCAAAATTTGTATGGCAGAAGCAAGCTGCTATGTTTCATTTACACTCTGAAATCTTAGGGCTACAGGATGGTTGGGTTGGATGTTATTAGCGAAAATATGACATTTCGTAGACAATATAATTTTTGTACAGATGACTATGGGGCTTACAAAATCACGTTTTAGCTCCACTTCCAAAGTGAGTTGAAATATCAGCTTTAAACTTTACAGATGGGGTTTTGGGGTGAAGGCCATTCTTTCTATCAAGATGAAAAATTTATAGATTTAAATCAGGCCATCCCACTTTAAACTTTTACGGTCTCACACTCGTTGTCCCATGGATGGTCGAAAATGCCAAAATGGAATAGCTAGTTCTGTTCTAAGGGGACTAAATATTAAATGAAAGGCGAGCGATGACCAGCTGCCGTAGAATTCCAATTTAAATCTCTCTCTGGATTCCGCTACCAAAAATGCTATCCGAAGAGTAAATTCTTTGAAATCAGGGAAGTGTGATAGGATTAATTTATATCCATATATATTGTTTAAATGGATATGAAGAACCATATATTTAAAGGGATTTCGCAGCAGAATGCCGAGAGGAATCAAAAAATGTGGAAATGGCCGATTTAACCTTTCAATCAGGGATAAGTGGTACAATTCCATATACTGCTTTAATGTAGAAAAAAAACCACCAAATAGTGAAAATAATGAAAGTATTGGAGGAAATTTGCCAAATCTCCGTGAATAGACATACAGCGATGGCGTGGCTCAAAATCTACACTAAACGATGATTGTGGGTTACACCAGTTACAGACTAAACAAAGGTCAATAATGTTGTGTTTGAGTCCAACCTGTATTGATCATGGTGCACAATATCATGCTGAAAATATGTGATTTCACCGGGAAAGGCGTTTTATCAAGTCGGAATTTTTGATACCGCACGTATAGAATATTAAGAAATCAGATTAAAAGTACGCCTGTCTTTAAAGGTGCAACGAGAGATTGTGGGCCAATTTAATATATTGTGCCGTATGTAGTGATTTCATTATAGATAAGACCCCCAAAGTTTCTGGAACCCGCTTTGGTTACAGAAATGCCTGAAGTTGTTAACAGGGGAGATTTTATTTGCTTAATTTCAATATAAAACATAGGCTGAATTTTGTATTGACTCCTATACGAAATTGAAATTTCAAAAATTAAAAAACATAAAAAAAATATTTTCAGCTTAATCTTTCAAATGGGGACATTTTTATAAAAAGCTGTACCTGGTGCAAAATCAGATTTCATATTTTTAGGGACACGTTTGTGAAATCTCTCGTGGACACATTTACTACACGGATTTCAAAGCCAACCACTGTATGGTATGTTTGCATATCCATGCCAGTAACCAAAAATAATAACAATATGAATTTTGATGATTTTTCGATGTTTCGGATTAGCAAATCGCTGCTAATGCCTTTAAATGTTCAATCATACGGTGGCATTGTAAGCCACCTGGGCACCATTTGCTGACTCATTTACAGATCCTATTAAGTAGAGTGAGCTACAGAGCCGTGTCATATTTTCAGATCATTTCGGACACGGGATAAATTAATGAGTTTAATGACACTTATCACATTTTTTAGGAAAAAAGTGCCAAAAACCAGGGGGAAACCACACAAAAATCAAATTGGTGCCAAATTGTCAAAATATTCATTTTTGACCATAACTCAATTATTTTTGTTCAATTTACACAATTTTGGTGGCAATACCAAAGTTTTGGGGATTACAAATCCTTCCAATGTCTAATTGTCTAAGTTACCATGCCTTTCATTTTCATGTATCAGTTTAGCTCAAATTTGGGCTGCGTGGGCGCTTGCAAAAGCATGCGTCCACATTCAAAAAAAGCGTTGTATTTTTTTTTTTTGTTTTTTTTTTTTTTTTTTTTTTTTTTTTTTTTTTTCTTAGCACTTCCTGAAAATTGACTTGGATGCTTTTTTGAAATTGTAAGCTGTAATGTTAATGAAATAAAATAACATCCATTTGGAATCCACACTTGAAAGTTCAATGACCCCTGTAGATTCCAACATCGCGGTTTAAAAAACTGATGCAATGAAAATGAAAGTGTAAAACAGTTGTAATCTTCAGGAAATGATAAGTCAAAAATTCTGATGAGGCCCACCTATTATTAAAATGTAAACTTTCCATATGATGCGTACATTTGGCAAAGTGTTCTCGGGAGTCCAATTTTGAGCTATATCTGAAATATTGAAAAAAACCAAAAAGACATGACCAAGATGAAAGTTGCATAACAATGATTCCATTCCACCACATACCAAAATACTGATATTGCCACCAAAATGAAGTAATACTGAAAACAAAAGCTAAGTGAGTTAAGTAAAAAAAATGTTTTTTTTTTTTTAGAATTTAGCAGCCATTTGAAACTTTGGCAGGGCACCCTGGTTTTTGAATTTTTAACTTTTTTTCTTCAAAAATGAGATCAGCATCATTAATTCAGTCTCAATTATTCCCGTATTCAAAGTGATCCGAAAACTATGACTCAAATTGACCCTCTACAGCCAACCTCTAATAATTAACACCCTGGGTTACGGCCCGATTTTATGGTTCTACTGGGTATATGTGTATTAAGCAATCCGAGACATGGGAAGGACAAGTATAGAGATTTGTATGGATATAAGGAAGGTCTATTTTGATTGGTTACTCAGTGGTTATATCATGCAGGGGCGGCGCCAGGGGGGGCAGGGGGCGGCCACCCCCTGAGAGTTTCAAAATTAGGAAAAAACAGGGGTTTTTAGCAATACATTGTGCAAAAATTAGGGGTTTTTAACCAAAATGAGTTCATTTTGTACTGTTCGCCCCCCCCCCCCACCCCGATGTTTCGCCCCTCCGATTGTTTTCCCTGGCGACACCCTGATTATCATGTTATATCATGTAATAAGCCAATCAGAGAGACCTGGTAGGGAAAGGTGGTAACCCGGGGTAGACCTCAGGGGTGTTAACAAAACTGTTCACAGGAAACAAAGGTTGTTATGACGTACCTTCACGGTGCCATGTGTGCAAACATTGGTGTTTGTAGTCAATGCAGGACCCTTTATCACTCCGAACCTTATGTTCAAAATAGACGAAAGCGACAATAAATCACATTTTTTTTACAAATTGATTCAACATAAATTTGTTAAAATCAATAAATATTTAAAGTAGGAACCAATTTGAAATAACTCTCTAAGACTCTGTTCATAATTGATTTTGTGTTCTTGGCTTTCGAAGTGAAAATGTTTCTTTGTTTTGGGGGTTTCAAGTTTTGATTTCATGGATCTTGCATTCCATGAGCAACTAGACAAATGTCAGAGTATCGTGTCTTTCAATCTGGCGTTGAACACTGTCAGAGTACTTAATCAGTTGTCTTTCAATCTTGCATCGAAAACACATGTCAGAGTACTCTACTCAGTGTCTTCAATCTTTGCGTTGAAGACATATCAGGAGTATCTATCATGGCTTTCAACTTTGCGTTGAACACATACAGGGTACTCTAATCAGTGTCTTTCAATCGTTGCATTGAACCAGGTCAGAGATACTCTACTCGTGTCTTTCAATCTTTGCGTTGAACAAATGTCCGATACCTAATCAGTGTCTTTCAATATTGCGTGAAACAATATAGAGTAATATTTTATTCAGTGTCGTTTCAATCTTTGCATTGAAGGCACAGTGTCAGAGTACTCTAATTCAGTGTTCTTTCAATCTTTGCGTTAACACATATCAGAGTACTCTAATCAGTGTCTTTCAATCTTGAGTTGAACACATGTCAGAGTACTCTAATCAGTGTCTTTCATCTTTGCGGTGACACATATCAGAGTAACTCTAATCAGGTCTTTCCAATTTGCGTGAACACATATCAGAGTACTTCTAATCAGTGTCTTCAATCTTTGAAGTTGAACACATATCAGAGTACTCTAATCAGTGTCTTTCAATCTTTGCGTTGAACCATATCAGAGTACTCTAATCAGTGTCTTTCAATCTTGAGTTGAGCACATATCAGAGTACTCTAATCAGTGTCTCTCAATCTTTGGTTGAACACATCTCAGAGTACTCTAATCAGTGTCTCTCAATCTTTGAGTTGAACACATGTCAGAGTACTCTAATCAGCTGTCTCTCAATCTTTGAGTTGAA
>JAMKCH010067993.1:0-23182 GCA_023653785.1 Ophioderma brevispina | reverse complement strand
GTTTTTGTAACGAAATCATCAGATGGGTCTGGAATGGAAACTATTAAATGGTTAAATTGAGGCAAATAATAGATTTAATTTATCGTAACCTCTCCCCCAGAACGGATATAATTCGACCAGACCAAAGCTGTATTGCTTCTTCACAGAAATTAGACTGGCGCGTAGTTTAATATTTTGCTCATCTGCTCCAATTCAACACAGAGAACCTTATCCTCGGCATGAAATGGACCATTCTGCACCAAGTTAATTTTTTTTCGTGTCTTTATAGAGTAGGGCTATATACTCTTTTTAATCCCAATCCAAACGCCTTGTTTTTTAACTACTTCATTTATTTTTAAACCAGAAATTAAATAGTTTTTATCAATCACTTTCACATGCTTTCTTCTAAAGGGATTCAGGGGTACCACCACATATAGAGATGTAAGCATCATGTGCTGTGATATGTTGTACTTCAACGTCCCCAATTTTTACAAACCATTATACTTTGTTTTTCCTCCGTTCCTCACCATTTACCAAATGCTATATTTTGGAGATAGTCCCAGCCCAGCCAGCACTCTGTCACGTTCGTTCTGCGTGCGTGGCAAGTCCAAAATCACAGTGGAAGATCCGTCTTTAAAACCAGCTGATGTGTTCATCATCCGGTTTGATCAGGCCTGGAATCTCTTGGGACTTGTAACCTCACAGTCATCTATAATGGTTTGTTTTGTGGCCTCCACATCGCGTTTGGTAAGTTTCCTACTTTCTACTCCTATCTTGTGAAGGAGTTCTTTGTACGAGTCGTTGAGGTTGACCCTGCTTTCCACCACGTCACAGCCTTTGGGGGCTTGCTAGATGGGACTCCACAAACTCTTCAGGTTCAAAGTAGAGGATGACCATTGCTCTCATTCCATCTGTCATGTCCAGGATGATGATAGGGATACTGTGACTGCATGTCCGGATTGTGTAGCAAAGTGAATCCTTGGAATTCTCTGATCTCCAAGGGTGGGTGGTGGGGGGATTAGGCTTCGCAGGTTCATCACATTCTTGGCGAGCTTGATCGTCTGAAGTTCCTCCTAAGGTTTAATTTGCAGGAGTTATGCAAGATAGAATTGGAAGATATTCTACAGGCGGTGCAAAAGGCAACCACTAATAAGTTTCATTGCAAACATTCAGCAACTACATCAATCTGTGTGAATGTACACGTGACCCATACTTGGAGCGTATCCCAGTGAGTATCCAAGGCAACATTTGATGTTATGTTAGGGGGTCAAAAGAATTGCGCCCACATCCGTTTCCTCCTGCGAGCCGTTCTAAGGAGTTTGACACGAGACTGCGTCTTGGCCGCGACTGCCGTGGTTTGTTGATTGAAAGTGGCTGCGGGGTCCATGTGACGCCAAGGATCCTTCGTGTGGGTCATGGACAGTTTTCTCCATATAGAGTGATGGTTAGTTCTCTTTTTTTTTGCGCATCGATTTGCAAGGTGGAAAACAGAGCTACGGTCTTGGGTTTGCTGAGTTTCGATTGCCATCGGTGGAAGCATTGGCTTACATGATTAGGTCTTTCTGCCACACTGTCTCTAGGACTCAAAGGATTAGCAGCTATTCCAGTGCCGTGTCGTCTGCGTAGAGTACTGCGAACAATCTTCCCTCCCTTTGGCATCAAAATTCTGAGACGTGATGTTAAAGAGACTCTGTCACACAGAAGGGAGTTAATCCATTCCAAAGTTGGACCCCTAATTCCATAACAACTCGCTTGAACGACAACATGTTGATGAGGCAACTTTTCAATACGTTGCTGAAGTCAAGGTCAAGCGAGTATTTATCAGTCTGCCCACAATCGACTATGGGGCGTATACCAAATAATACATAACAATTCCGTAGTCCTTCAAAGGGATAAGACAAAAACCGGTGTAAAATTATGATAAATTATTACATGACATCCCGAGTCTGTTGCCCCCAATAAAAACTGGCCCATTTTATGCTAAAATGAATAAATTCACCTCAATTTCTCTTTCATAATATCCGTGACCAATGGATATGTATAGACTTCAGCAAACCATTAAACGATATTACATGGGCCCGTATGCGGAGCCATTGTTATATCAGTGTTATCACCCCACCTTCCCACGATTCGCGGTTGAGTATAAACAAAATACCCGTCCTCTTTCACCATAACTAACCAGTTTACATAGGTCGTTGACCCTCATTTTTCTTCTGAAACGCGTAAATGGAATCTATTGAATACAAATGAAGTTAGCAATAAGTGACGGATTTTAATTAATTTCTGCATCAAAGTTGTTAGGTCAAAGCTTGTCCAGCAACATTCTGGCATGATGTTTGTTGGGGGGTCTTTCTTTTCTTCCTTTTCGAATAAATTATGGAAAAACTGGCACAAAGTTATTGAACACGCACTATAGAAGCTCAGATTTATTTATTTGCGAATGAGGATAAGTATTTTGCGCTTACGTCTTAAAAATGACTTTTCGGCTAAAATAGGAGAGGTGGTCACACCTGACGTCTTTCAACCGCGAGACTATAACAATGGTCCTGACTCCCCAGAGAAAAGGGATCTGAAGTTGTTTTTTCTACACAACCGCTACCGGCCTGTAATTGAATATCTTTAGCTCCATTGTTTGTTCAGTTCAATTTATTCAGTTTAGTTATCCACATAGACAAAATAAATAATGTAACAGAACATAAATGTGGTAGGAGACCAAAAACAGAGAAGATGCTCGAATTCAATGGCCACTGCCTAATTAAAATGTTTAAGTATACATCAGTGAAAACAAAGGACACTACAAAACAAAACATCAGGAAGTGCATACAAGACAAATGAGACAGTGAGGACCTACAAGTACCGACTGTCCCAATCAAAACTGATCAATCAACTAAAATTATAAAACTAAAACTGTCACATTTTGCTAGATATTTTGACTTTATTTGTAAACAAGATCCTAAGCTAATCCTCGCTTTTTTTCCATCCATCCAATTTGATGGACCCTAAGCGGAGATATTTGTCAGTTGAACACAAAGGATAAAGTACCACTTGGGAGTGTTTCACTTGGAGGTTCAAGAAACTAAAGGTAATAAGGCGTGTAGCAATCATTGTGGTATTAAACCCTTTTTCAAACAAAAGATATTGTACCGATCAGATTGAATGTCTTACCTGCACTTGAACTAATCATACATTTATTTTCATTGAAAGTCACCATAAATTATTATGTTATGGGTGAAATGAGGGACTTACTCTCAGGGGACAAATCGTGAAAGCAGGAAATTTTGTGAATTTGACTGCTGAAACTAATGTAACAATTCTACAGCAAGTTGTGTGGACAACGCTTGTCTACAGCTTGTTGTGTGGACAATTAACGCTCTAAAATGTGGAGGGACAAAATACCCTTCCCCTATTCCCCACTGCCTCCAAGCTGCCAGGGAGGAATAGGATGAAGAAAGCAGTGGTTTCACCAAGAGCAATCAAGGAAAGCGTGGTTGTGTTTCAAAGGTCTCAGCTTAGCTTTCAACAAGGGTGTTTTTATGGTTTCTCCTTCTGCTGAAACCTCAGTTGAGTAAAGCTGAGACAACAAGACTGTTTGGGAATTGAATTTCCGCAATGCTAAAATGTATGTATTAGCAATTGCGACTAAGAAGTTATAAGCAGCACTTTATTTAAACTTTACTTTTTATTTTATTTTTCAATAAGCAATGTCTTGAAGGGTGATTTTCAATGGCACTATTGTTGATACTCATAATAGCCGAAACTGGCCCAATAGGTTTTTCAACTGTCTCAGATAATTAGCCCTAACTCTTGACCAGACCCCCAAATTATAACCAACTAAAATGTCGTGAAAGCTTGGGACACTCCAAAAAGAATCAGTAAAACTCCCAGTTGAGATGAACTTGTAATTTTTTGTGCCAAAAAAGTAATCTTTGATTGTATCGTTTTTTTTGGCGTCGTAATGTTGGCAATGATAAGATATAAAAAAAATAGCAATACTGAAATACAGTAAAAAGGAGTACATTGGAGACACTTATGTACATAATACTTTACATATCCATACCCATACAAAAATTCATACACAATCCCATGAGAAAAAACCCTAAAGAGACGGAGAGATTGTTTGAGGATACGAAATCTCCTCATTTGTTGCCTCGCATGGCCTCATAACAACTCAGCATAAACATCCGACTGCATAATTGACAATCAAGTAAAAAAGAAATCCAAAAACTACGTTTTGAACCAGCTCGCCACTTCAAACGTCCCCCCTCAAAAGCAGGCTTTTTTCTGACATAGCGCGACGAAAAACTCTAAAGGCGGCCCATCCACCCATATGTGAATCCAACCACCTAACAACACATTCCAAACATCCAGAAAAAAGCGGGGACTCGCCTTTTCTATAACATTCCTCGTGTCTCTTTAGGTGAAATTACATTCTGATGGAGGAACTCAATTTGACACAACAATAAAACTAAACTATCTCTAGAGTCGGAATATTGAGGCAAGTGATAGGCTTTGTACTTAGCTTTAAATGTACAGCACGCATTTGAGCGACAGATATCTAAAGGAATGGCATTCCACAGAACAGACCCCTGTCCTCTGATTGTATTACGGGCAAGATCGATCACAAACTTTAGAGAACGATACCAATTTGCTTACCTGGTCCCATATCCATTACTGCAGTTTCTTTACAAAATAATTATGCTTCAAGAAGGGCCATGTAAGATGAGCGACCTGGACATAATCCAAACTGTGATTATGAAGTAATGAAGTACTTTAATTAGGAGTAATTGGATACATAGGTGGTATGATCTTTCCAGGTGAGAGGCATTCGTCCAAATTAACACCTAAAAATTACTAATTTATACTCTTTTAATTAATTTGTCTATTTTGATTACAACGTCTTTATATGACCGGTTAATATATCTATTCCTTAAAGATCATAATTAGTTGGTCCATATTGAGTGATACTTTCTTAGCTCTGAACCAATTAGAAATAGGTTAGCCAATTCTTTGTTCAATGTCTTTAGAAGGTAAGCAAGATTATTGTGAGAGGCAATCTTTAAATTAGTTCATCAGCGTACATAAAGAAAGTGAACATTTTAGAGGAGTGTATGATGTCGTTGATATATAAAAATAAATAGCAGGGGGCCCAAACGTGATTCCCTGAAGGTACACCACAGGTTAATTTTAAAGGTTAGGAGGAATTTGCAGTTATTTGTTATAAGTACAAAATTGAGGACGATCAGCCAGGGGAGTTCCGAAACCAACACCAAGGCAACACCACGAATACCATAGTGAAGAAGTTTTGATAACAGAATCTCATGATGAGGGTATCAAAAGCCTTGGAGAGGTCCAAGCAATTGCCAAGTGTGTGGTAGTGTATTGTCAAGAGCTTGAGTAAGTAATTCGTGTTGTATCTGCTTCAAGAGGGCCAGGTAAGATGAAGCGGCCTGACGAAATCCAAAACTGGGAATATGAAGTCTAATTATGACGAGAAATAAAGTTAAAAAGTTAATATGTACAATACGTGACGAAATCTTTGAGAAAAATGTAAACAAAAAGGGTCTGTAGTTGTTGAATTGTTGAGCAGAGTGTTGCATCTCCATATTAAGTAGGAATTGACTTTCGCGTTTTTTAGATTTTTGGAACAATGCCAGAAACTAAAGACAAATTAAAAATATGAGCAGAGGGGCAGCCGATTTGAAGTTAGCAACAGATTTTAACTGATATAGGTTTAATTCCATCCAAAGCCACAGCTAGCTCCCTGCTTGAGGGACCTACGATACCCCCCCCCCCCCAATAATTTCCGTGGTGTCAGTAGGATAGTAAAACAGCGAGCTAGTCAGAACCATATTGAAAATATTGAATTAAAATGAGATGCAATAGTGTAGTGGGGTCAGAAGTAAATATATGATGATAAGAAAATTTGTTGGGAGGTTATAGAGCTCTTGTACGGCCAAGTACATCATTAATGATGGTCCATGTGTGGTTGGTTGCTATGTTTTACAATATTTCAGTTTTTGAGGCATAGTATTGCCGTTTTGATGTTCGAATGAGGTCCTGTTAGTTTGTTCCGAGGTTTTGTTAATTTTCTCAGGCGGATTGTGTCATGTACCTTCCTTTAAAGGTTCTCTTTACGATGGATAGATTTAATGATAGCTTTTGTGTCCATGGCTTTTAGGTATATTGAAGACGACTGGAATTTGTTTAGGAAACTACTTTCTTTAATTGGAAAGCAATTATGGTATAAAAATATCTTTGAATTATCTAAAAAATGTCATAGGCGGCGTCTGGAAGGTTTTACATCAGTAAAGAAAATCGCAGTTAAGTAGTTAATAAGATCGATACGGTTTTAAAATTTTTACGTAATTTTCATTCACCGTACGTACGAAACATTTTATGGTCATTGGGATGGTGTTTCAATGCAATGGATTTTGTTGTAGAATTAAATAGGAAACTGGTCCGTAAGCCCAACTATATAAAACGCCAGATTGAATCTTGTGATTTAAAAAATTGGTAAATTGTCATCAACGATGCAGATTGGGAGTTTGCGTGTGGGTCTAAGCTATAAGTGGAAAAAAAGATCATGTGTAGAAAAAACATTAAGAATTCATTTATAATATGAACAACGCATCCTGAGGAATTGATGAAGATCGAAATTAAAATCGCCAGAAATGTAGATTGTTTGTTTTCAGATAAAATTTTGTGAAGACAATTGAACAAGTCACAGTAAAAAAAATAATTCGGCATCAGTACGATGAGCACCGGTGAAATGTTGCCAAATAATTATATTCTTATTACGTGAGGAGGAACATTAACTTTCAACACAAAAATGGGACTCAGAATGATCAATATTTTCAGAAGGATTTGTAATAAGTTTTAAATCGTTGCGGTTCGATATGAAATGGAATCGCGTACGTACAACGCAACACACCGCCCTGCGTACACGACGCGGAAGCACTAATGAGAACGTTTAATTATCTAAATTCAATTAAATTTGAATCATCTTTCATAAAAACCAAGTTTCAGACAATGCAATAAGTAGAGAAGGATTTTTTTTAAAACTGGATATAAATAAATGAATAGAATAAAATTTTGTTGGGCTTTCTGGGATAATATGGAGGACTGGACGAAACTCGTTATCACAGCTACTGTACCATATTCGTTATCCACAACTGTAAGTGCAGTATTAGATCCGTGAAGTTATTCCAAATGTATATCATTATCACACAGAATCACTTTAATGAGGAAGTGGAATGATTTAAAAATTTTAACCACTTAACATTATTTAGCTCGATTGTATTGTCAAAACAGAAAAGAGCGAAACGGAAAGTACTTCATCATCTAAATAATGGTTACAAAAGCAAAAAAAATGTTCGCCAGTACATTTATGACAAAACCATACAAGAATTATCCTTGTTATCCAATTGAAATAACATCGGAATAGATTAAGTAAGGACTTACAACATGAGCATAATATACTAGGTTGATGACTAAATATTCTGGGCGGGGCATAGATCTCATAGCGTTACAAAGGTTGAGCAACCCCTACAAGTAATAATTTTGCTAAAATACAAATTGTCTAAAATTATCAAAATTAGTTCTACGCGTGTTCTCACTTCTTAGTATGTGCACATTTCGTGAAAATGATTAAAGGTCATTCTTCCCTTTTTTCCCGGATATATCAGTGACCAAGAGATGACACGACCACGTTCCCAGACCTCAAGCAATAATGGTGCTATTGATAAGTAAATCAGCCGTTATGAATAGAATGAATAGGTCAACGGACTTCAATTCCCTCTGGGGCTGCAATACCATTGTTATGTCCATGACGTTAAAAGCTTTTGAATTGTTTTCACCGACCCGGTTTAGATTGAGTAAAGCCTTCATCACGAAGAAATAAAAAATTCAAACTTCTGCTGGGGAGTTTAATAAACGTTGATGTATATGTATTCATTTATTCAAAAATGGAAACGAAAATGAACAACGAATAATGAAAGAAGTTCACCTTGTGACCTAAACACCTTGGTGCAGAACAACACCCATAACTTAATCATATGAATATTGGCAATCTTTTCTAATTCAATGAAAAAGTTTGTTCGGACCCGGTTCACCTGCATTCATATAGGTGAATGATTTTCCCGATTTCGGCTATGAAAGCAACAAGTTGCATAGAAATGGGTTACGCGGCAAGTTAGCGGGTTTTGGTTCTGCACAAAGATGTTAGGTCACAGTTTGCCAAACAATTTTTTCTCATTGAGCTTTGTTCACCTTCGTGTCCCTTTCGAATAATGGAAGAAAATTATAGGGTCAAGGAAAATTGAACACACAGTAGAAACCTTAACTTTATTTATTTCGTGAAAAAGAGGGGAGGACAGGTATTTTGTGTCCCACGTCATGAAAAATAGCTTAATCTAAATCGGTGGTGATGTATAACCACCTGCAACCTTTCAGTTTGGCATGGATACTGAACAATGGCTCTGCAGTTCCGGAGAAAAAGGAATCTGTGAAGTGTTTGGTCTTCTACATACCGAGCGGAGTATTTACTTATCAATAGGCCCCCCCATTGTTGCTGGAGTCAATGATCATGGTGTACATCCCGTAGGCACTGTATTCAGGGCATAAATTGAGATGACATTTAATTCATTTTCTCCCGATCTGTGCACATTTTTTTTTTTTTTTTTTTTTTTTTTTTTTTACTAGAATTGAGCAACACGTAGAACTGATTTCTAGAATTTTAGGAAAATTATTTTGGACGAATTATGTACTTCCCAGGGGTGCGCCACCTTGGCCTTATCCGAGCATCTTTTTCGCTTGGCCCTCATGCCTATTGCTGAAGCTAGGGTATCTATGGTCACTGATATTGGGTGAAAATAAAAAATTTAAAACTGACATTTTATTCATTTTCCAAGAAAATGTGTCAGTTTAATGTTGCGTAACAGATGGTTTATGATGTTAATTATTATTATGGCTTACACTTGGTTCCCCCTAGCCCCGCGATGGGGACCACAAAACAACGCAACAGCATAGAGGGACATGCCCATAGCCTACAATTCTGTATTGAATCACCGAATTATGGACACAAAAAGTACAAGTTGGGTACTAATGTTCGGACAATTCTTCACAAAGCTGTGCTGCCAGTCTGCAGAATTTTATTTGCATTAAGTTTGGTAATATTGCTGAGTATATTGTGCTCAAGAAACCTTGCAGCACAGGCTTGTAAGAGATATCTGCCTACCTAAATCTTCCCGCTTACCTCCTTTTGTTTAGCTCTTCCCTCAGTTCCTTCATCCCGCGTCTCTCCGCTCTCATGGTTTCTTCGTAATACAAGTTCCTAGAAATGTGTACTCGCCACTGTGTGACGCGGTGTCTACGTTACACACCCACTGATTATTATGGCCTTTTTTCTTCAGCTACGAAATCAAATTACACCTTGTAGGCCCTCCCCGTGAGCCATATCTTCATGTATGAGCCGAGCCTCTCTCCTCCTTTTTCGCACCTGGTTTGTGGTACCATATGGGCCTGTAACCATCATCAGTAGATTGCATCCTATCAACAATCTCCAATCTCTTTCCATGGAGGGCCCGCCCACGGCAGCCTGCGCCCCCCCACCCCTTTGCTCGTAATTTATCTTCCAGCTCCGCCGGTTTCCCCTGTTAACCACGTCTCCCGATTCGTTTATTATTGTTTCCACGTTATTGTCTTTTGTGTCTAATGTGTTGATTTCCCCTTCTGCTGGAGCTTCGGTGGACCTCTTTACGTCGTCGCTATTACCTACCGGACCTTTTCCCGGCCCCTCCCACTATCTATTGGTAGTTTCTACTTTATTTCTCATCATTCCTTTTTTAACCCCGCCTCCGAGTCTAGCTATCATTACCTTCAATTTCTCCTACCCTCCTCTTCCTCTTACCCCGCGATTAAAAGTCTCTTCCGCCCTTTGTTCTTTATCATATTCCACTACCGCGTAGGTCCTGCCTCCCATACTGCTGCCACGCTCGGCGTAGCGACCCTCGCTCCGCCCTATCCGTACCGCTCCGAAACTGATCCGGCCATCTAACCTACATCCTTCCAATTTCTACCTCCCGTCTGAATACTTTTTCAGCGCTGTCTCCCCCTTCTGCCTAGTTTTCAATTTTGAGATCGGGCTGGACCGAGCGACAAGCACCTTTTTAACACCAAACCCTCTCGAACAACCCCACCTAGTATTGCGCACGCCAGCGCCTATTCAACTCTCTCCTTCTAATCAACCTCATGCATTACCATCCAGTCCACTTCAGGGCCTCCTCCCGCCCGTCCTCTGCCCCCTCGCCCAGTCTCTTTTTATAGTATTGCAGCTAGTGCTTGCAAGCCTCCCGTACAAGCCTACTACTCTCAACACATAACTCGTATATCTCGGCCCCCGTAACCGCCTTTTCCTCGATAATCCTAACAGTCCAGACCCTTCATGAGCTTTTGCTATTTTGGGGGTTGCTGGGAAACCTCATTCTATCAGAAACGCGTTTTGGACATTTACTCCACCTCTAGCTTGGTACAATTGCTCGCCGGTTTTTTGATTGAGTCCGTCGCCCCTTTAGCGGTAAGTTTTTACTGACTCCGTACGTACTCCTTACCAGCCAGATGTTCACCGCCCTCTGATACTCGATCCTTACACTTTTGTTTCTTAATGACCCCCTTACTCCTACGCTACGCGTCTGTGAATAGCCGCCACGTAGTTTGGAGCCCTTAGTCCACAGCTTATGTCCTCTGGTCATCTCGTATTACGTTTCCCGCCTCTCCGTCGTACCATATTGCAGCTGTCTTTTATCCCAAAACCCCAACCCTCCTTCGCGAGCCTCCTACCGCTTACCATAGATCCTCATCTCCTTTGTTTGTTACTTTATTTACATGTACCTGCATTTATAATTCGTCAGCTTCATCACACACTGATAACATAAAAAACACAAATATTATTGAGTTTCATTTTCCGATGACCGTTTAAAAACCTCGGCACTCTTACTGACGCGAACCCGCGCTACTGCTACACCGCAATGCTCCCCGGCCCGCTGACTCACTACAAATTTATCCTCCGCTTTGACTGTCGGCCTTCTCTCGGCTGACTAGTCAACAGTTGCTTAAATGGCTACCCACCCCTTCCTCCTAGCTCAACCCTCACCGCTAGTACATCCCGCGTCCGCCTTCTCCACCGCTGGTCCCCCACTTAGGATTTTATCTTCCTCTCCCCTGCGCAGTTTTATTACCGGCATCACCGCGACCATCCCACTATCCCCCATCCATGGAACCCACCCCTCCCCCCTGAATTCGGATTCCCGTTCGTGGTAGCACCCGCACGTATCCGACTCCAACCCATCCGCCTCCCCCTCTGTACGCCCTTGATATACAGGACCGCACCATTTAGGGGTCCCTCTGGCACCCAGCTTCTTGCTTCTCTCTTGAGCACCGCTTTCTTTTAGCCAAGCTCCCCTCACTGCGACGTATACGGTTGCCGCCGCAACCGACATGTAGTTCCTCCTTCTCATGTTTTTATACGATATCCCCGGCACCTACCCAAGTAGCAACTTCCCACCCGTAATTTTCCACCTTATGCCTCATAGCCCTATCGTTAGCCACCTACCTCTCGCCCTCGCCTTCTTGACCCAGCCGGCCCCCGGCCTCAACCGAGCTAGGAATCCACACTCAACTTAACTACCAATTCCGTCGTCCCCCCCGCAAGCATTCCTATTCAGCACGGATTGATTCCGTTTCCCGGCCTCTCCCCACCTATATTTTCCAACATGCACTTTGCTTTTTTTCCTCTACAACGACCTTTTTGCATCCGATCTTCACTCTCACCACGCCTTACATTAGCACGGTAATACTTAGTTGATCGACTGGATCCCCATTTAGTCAACCTCACCGAGACTCTCTTTTCTTCCTCTTAGCTCAAGGTCCTAGTTATTTGCGCTAATACCTCTCCGCCACCCCGCTTCTCCCCGACCCCTCTCACCCCCCCTAAACGCCATGGTTCGTGTTTTATTCGATTCCTGTTACGAAAATCATATCCTCGCAGGTTCCTTCAACCCCGCTCCTACATCCGGACCCAGTTGCTCTATCTCACCCTGGTTGTGATTCTTCACAGCACCCTCCGCCCTTTCAGGAACATCTGCTGTTTCTATCCAACTCATTGGCGCGTTACACTTTACCTTCCTCCTTGATCCCTACATCCCCACCCACCCTTATCCCTGTTATCAATGTTCATTTATTGTCTCGCGCGCCCGTCATGTCCCCACATACACTTTGTGGGGCCATATTCAACAGCCCCATACGTTTTTCACTCCTATTCAATTCCGCTTTTTGGTATGGGTTCATTCACCTCCCAAATTCACTTCCCTCATAGATCTTCTCTATTTCTCCTGCCTTCCCCATTCCAAATATCTTCCTACCCCGTTGGACCTACGTCCCTTCCCGTTCCTACCCTACCTTATTGTTTAGCCCACTTTTCACACCTGCTATCTCCTTTCGCGCCCGCAGAGTTTCATCCGACAATTCCCGTCTATAATCCCCTTATATTTCCCTTCAGTCAAGCAGACCCCACCCTCACGTCTCTCCCTAAGTCTAGCCCAGGTTACCCATCTCTTCCTTGTAACCATCCCCAGACCTCCTGTATCTGCCACCCGAGCCCAGTGTTTCTCAATCAATGCGCACCTCCCGGGTGTACACGCTACTTCTCTCCCGTCCTTCTCTTTTTATCCTCAACTATTCCAGGATTAAGCTCCATTATATTCCATCCTTACGAAACCGAGATTTTACGAATTTTATTGCTTCACTTTCACTTGCCCTACTACATAACTTTGCGATCACCAGCCCCTGCAATTCAGTGTGCATTCTCACGGGTCGAGGGTAGTCCCTTCGCTTCCTCAACCCTCAGCCCTATGGGTCGTAAGGTTTCAGTCTTTCCTCCTATGGAGTCTGGACTGTCGTATTGCAATACTGTGTTTGATTAGACGGTGTGACGTATTCTTGTTCGATACCCACCCACTTGAAAAATGTCTGCATGGTTGAAAACGGAAAGCGTAAAATAGGGAGAAGGGCCCAAATTGAAACTTCTTATTGAATGAAGGAAGTGCAGCCAAAATAAAACGACCGAAAAAATGGCAAAACATTAAAGAATAATAGCACATTTTTATACACGTTGCATGATAATGGCTAGAAAACTATACCTGTGGAATTGTGACTATCGTGGCGTTTATCCTGGGGGAAAAGGGGGGCGCTTGGCCCCCCCATCCCCCCCCCCCCCCCCCCCCCCCCAGGTGCCCAAAGGGGGCGCCAAAACAAAAAAAAGAAGGAAAAGGAGAATGAAAAAAAGAAAGAGAAGGAAAGAGGGAAGACAGGAAAGGAAAGGGAAGGGTGAAAAAAGGAAAGGAAAAGGGAAGGAAAGAAAAAGAAAATTAGAGAGGAAATGGGGGAGGAGAGGAAACGAAAAGTAAAGTGAAAAGGGAAGGGGAACAATTAAAGGGGAGAAAGGAAAGAGATAGGATTATTCCTTTTCACCTTAAGCTTTTGAAGGGAAAGTAAAGAAGAGATCTAAACTTAGGGCGAAAATAGGCAATAAAAAATGAGAAGAAAAGAGGAAGTATAAAAATAGTAAAGGGCGCCAAAAAAGGATAAGAACAAGCAAAAATAAAAAGAAAGCGAGAAAAATAATTTCTGTAGAATTAGTAATTTTGTAAAAAAAAAAGGTGAATTAAGACAAACAAAAAAGTTGCAGCAAAAATGAGAAGAAAAAGAAAAAACGGATAATGAACAAAAGACGGGGCGCCAAAAAGGAACAAAGGTTGAGAATAAGGTTTTAAGGAATTAAAGGGGCGCAAAATAGCGAAGGAATGAAGAAGCTCAACGAAAAATTAAAGGGCGTTCAAAACTGAAAAAAGGGGTGGTTTGAAAAGAGTGTAAGTAAACGGACGCAAAGAATAGCAAAGGTACATGGAGTTTGAGGGGAAAAAAAGGGAGTCAAAACAGAAAACAAAAGGGAAAAAAGGGCCTGCAAAAAATAAGGGGCGCGAAAAATCGTTCTGTTGATTAATAAAGCTGTTGTTGGGAAATTTGAATTGTTATTTAATTACATTTGCAGGGGTGTCCCAAACCATTATCAGGGGGGGGGGGGGGGTGGTTGCCGACTAAAAATGTCCAATTGCCGACACAAATTTCAAAATTTTCCGGCTCGCTGCACTCCCGATAAGTTTATTTATATGTGGTATGCAATGCAAGAAGATGTGGAATGGGGTGCCATTTCAATTTCCACAGGGGCGCCCAAAGTTCATAGTCAGTCCCCCCCCGGGGTATATCTGCCATCCTGATACGCCCGCTCGTGAATTAGTTACAGCTCGAAAAGGTCTCTCGGTCGCAAAACGAAGAATTGTCGGAGATCTCGATAATAAATATTAGATCAAAAAAAAAACTATGGTTATAACATAATGTGCAATTATATTATTCACTTCAGGTGTGACTATAATACATGGCAAGCCATTCCAAAATGTTAGAAAACCTCGGCTCGAGGAAAAAATTGGGCGACGGTGAGCTTATTTGGAAATTTCTCAGTCTGCCTTTAGGATGGCAGGTGCTTCATTCCGTTAAGGGTTCCGATTTCATAAGTGTGGCCCCCCCCCCCCCCCCCCCCCCTCGTCAGAAAAACAAGTGTTGTAAGATGGGAAGGCAGCGTACGGAGCAGTACAGAAGTGTGTGTGTGGTTTGAGAATCGAATTAAGAGTTAATTATTGTTGAATGAAACTGAAATTAATGAACACCTTGAAACCACTTTACGGGCCCCCCCCCCCAGGTACGGGTGCAGGTCCGTAGGCCTATATCGGGTACGGGGGAAATGTAGTTCACCGCATTTATCCGAATGGCTTAGTTTATCCGAAGAATCGATATTTCGAAGGGTTCCTTTATCCGAAATTCGTTATTACAGGTTTGTTTTGGAGGGTTCATTTTTCGAATGGTTTTTTTATTAATACGAAGGCGTGTTAATTCGAAGGTCGTTTATTCGAGAAAGAAATAAGGTTCATTTAGCTCAAGTTATTCCATTTGCGGATTCAACGAACTTTATTTCCTTTTCGGACAAACGAACCTTGGATAAATGAACATTTGGGAATAACAAAAACTTCGGTAAATATTATAAAACGGAGCATTCCGGAAATAACAAACAGTTAAAGAAACAAAAATGTTCGGATTAGAGACCTTTAGAATAACGCCTACGTAGGTTTATAGGAAAATAGGTCAGGTATATAGGAAAACTTGTTTATAGTGGTAGCAGGGTAGCATCTATTGAGGGTGCAACTTCCAGCTTCGAAAATACTGTAGGGTTGCTTCCTGTTTATACTTGGTCACGGAGGAGGAAACCCCCTTATCAATGATAAGTGCCCCTGGGAAATTTAGATTTGGGTATATAGAAAGTTCATATTTCTCATGCAGGGTCCGGGAAATGTTTCCTTTGATTTTACGATCATAGAGATATAAAATAAAAACATTTCTAGGCTATGGACAAAACCCATCGCAAATGGGTAGACCAAATAATAATTAAAATACTAATAGATAACTCATAATAATAATAATAATAGACTAATAATAATAGGACTATTATTATTATTAGTTCTACTTTTAATACTTATAAAAAACTAATAATAATCGTTCGCTTTGTCGCCCGGTCGCCATCGTCATCTGTTAATTGTCGTTGAATTTAGTCATCGGACATGGTCATGTCGTCCAACATTTGGTCTTATCATCGTTATTTTCCACCATGTTCCATGGACCAGCAACTGCTTGCGACGGCAGTTATATACATGCACCATGCGACCGGCCCTGCTAAACTTGACCACATGGGTCACGACTTTACGGTTTACATGTTGTTTCTGGTGAAAGTTTGTATTAAATAAAACCAATCAAGTACAAACAACAAATAATAAGTAAAAAAATTTAGAAGAATACAAAATAAATAACACTTTATATTGTTCCACAAAAAAAAACGGACTTACAGCGCTTTTTTCTGAAGTTTCCGAAAACTGGCAAGGTAATGTCCGAAAACTGGCAAAGGCGTCCGAAAAACTGGCACCAGTGCTTCGCGGTCATTGTTCCGGCCGATGGTGATTTATCATGCAGTAGAAACTCGTATTGCCAACACCATTTTCATGCAACACGTTAAGTTGGCGTGTCATACGTGGATGGTTGTTTGGTGGGTTAAATATCGAATATTTTTTTTTTTTTTAAATATTAGCGAAGTCCTTCTTAAGTGTCCGTTAATGGTATAGTAGGCTACCATGACCCTATCATAAAGAAGTTCCCCCCTAAAATTACGAGGACCGGGGCCATTTAGTGGCATAAATTTCACTTACAACTGGATTGTTTAGAAAATTTCAAAAAGTTTGAAGAGATGGAAAAATTTGGCCTCTGCCACAAAAACACGGATGCAACGAAATCTCGTTTTGAATTTTAGGGGAGAACTGATTTTCTGGGAACAGTGTATTATGATTGAACTGACAACATACGTCCATTTCACACATTTTATTATTTAGCCCACCCCTGAACATTTGCATTATGATACTTCGAAGTGGAAAACCCAAATAATTTAAAGTAGGAAATTTAATGATTAGACGTTTTTGGTATGCAAGATGATAACAATATATCGATGTTGTTTCTTCTTATGTTGTTATTTTGTTCCGAGAGAGGGCATATGGAGGTAAGGGGTTTTTTTTCTTGTTTGGATCGCAAAATTAAAATATATTGCCTAGAAGAAAGTCTTTTAAACGGGAAGGTACAAAAATACAGTTCCCCGGAAAACGCTTGTTGAGTGATATTTCATCGAAGGGTTAAATCCGAGCTACGTCATCTTACGGAGTCGTTGTAGCGTAACTTTATGTGCCATAATGTCAACTAAACAGGCCAGCATACCAAACAGTGCGGATTCTACTGAAGATAAATGAATCAACAGTATTTTAAGTCACCTAAAACAAAATTTAATACACAATTATGGAAGCTTGGTTAATATGAAAGGTTTGTTTTCCTTTCTTACTTTCAGGCGAATTGGGAAATGGTGACGATACTCTTCAGTGATAGTCTCATTCCAAATATTTGGGCTGAAGGTAGTCCGATCGATACAGTAAATATGTTGAATTCTCTGTACACAAGATTTTGATATGCTGACGTCTGTACACGACGGGTACAAGGTAAGTATTAGTATAACTTCTTTTAAGAATAAAATAAAAAATCGAGCATTAAGTTTGTGGCACTCGTTTAGATCTACCACCAAATGGTGAATATGCATTTGTGCGACAGCCTGGTTCAGGCGCATCTACTCATCGGTGATAGTATAAACAAAAGAACAGGTTATGGGTAGTATGTTCGCCTTTGGGAGCAGATGGAAGAAACCCTAGACCATTGAGGGAAGACAGTGCATGCAATAAAGACGTCAAGGCGGGCCACCATCTGCGCCTGTAATTAATGGTGTGAATCATAAAGTGGAATATTTTTCAAGACATCCCCCCCCCCCCAAATCTGAAAACGTACTTCTATTCGAACGCATCAGTAATCATATTAGAGTGGTTAATGATTACATATTGAGTCCCCACTACCCAGGTGATGTGAATCCATGAATTAAGTAACAAGGCTTTTTGTTGAACTATAAAAGGCGTGTCTGTTGTTCATTTTCCCTGCTCCAGCTTGTTTAGAACGAGCCCACAGTTTCAGAGTTGGTATGTTACCAACCAAAAACTGAAACAGAGGTTCCCTAGGTTATATTTCGTCCTCCAACGGCATGTCAATACGCCGAAGAGAGCTTGCACTCCGACGGAAGGGCAACAAAACAGCCAAAGTCGTGATTTTCTAGGATTCGCACGTACAGTCTGTAAATTCCTCAGACATTCATCGAGGGGTGAGGTGGTTCACGTGAGGCACACAAACAATCTCCAGGAAGACCACGATTCGATTGACTACCAGACGAGATTAATCGCCGCTGCTTTAATCTGAAAAAAAGCCACGAATTCTCGTTTGTGGAGAAGACACTATGAAACGTTTCCCACAAAACTGTTAAATCGTGAGATTTGCTTCAACATGGTTACGAATGACAAAGTCCACGCCCTACCATTCACCACAGAGTCAGAGTTGCTCAACTTGGCCGGGCTAGGGAGCACAGAAGATTACAGGTCGCAGCCGGCGAAATGTCGTCTTTATGAAGAGAGCCGTTACGTCCTGACCGTCAAGATGGAAGACAAAAGGGTTTGTCGATTACGTGGTGAGGAACCTCGACGGGACTGTATTCCAGGAATCGACCCAAGGGTGGGGTTAGCGCTTAGTAATAGGTATATGGGGCAGTATGCATTTAGAGATTACCGTCACTGGTGCTGCCAGATGGGAAACATGAACACCGCCGTGTATCGCAAGCCATAAAGGCCCTAAGGTTGCCGCAACGCGTTGCGACCATTGCGGCAACGCGTTTGCGTTGAAAGTAGCAACGGTCCGTGCGGCATCGCGCCAATTAGATTGACGAAAATTTCTGTGACGTATTTCAAATAATTGAGTGACCCACAACGCGTTGCCAAAGTATCTAGCAACGCCGTGTGGAAACTCACAACGCGGTGTGGAAACTCACAATCGCGTTTTGGGTAAGCCTTCACACACGCGTTGCGAGCTTCACAACGCGATGCGAGCGTCACAACGCGTTGCGAAGTTCAAAAGCCATAAGGGTCATAACGTTATTGCCGCACGCGTGTGAGAAAGTAGCAACGCGTTGCGACAGTCGCACAAACGCGTTGCGGCCCGGCCAATCAAATCATGAATTCCGTGGAGTATTTAAAAAATAGATCCACCAACGCGTTGCGGCAATACGTTATTGGACCCTTATGGCTTAACAACGCGTTGCAAGCCTCACAACGCGTTTGCTAGCTTCACAACGCATGTAAACTCACAACGCGTCGCGTTGTGAAGGCCAATGAGGGTCTTAAAGTATTGCCGCAACGGGTTGTGAAGGTTGCAACGCGTTGTGAAGGTCGCCACACGCGTTGTGAGATTATATTTGAAGTACGGCACAGGAAATTCATGATTTTGATTGGCCGACACCGCAACGCTTGCCGAAATGCAGCAACGCGTTGTGACTTTCTCAAACGCGTTGCAGGCAATACGTATGACCCTTATGGCGTGTGGGGCTTCACAACGCTTTTTTATGGCCTTTATGGCTTGTGCGATAGCCGTGTGTACCTGGACTTTCTGCAAAAACCACTGCCTGCCACACATGCATGAAGGGTTTATGCAAAAAATTTTCGGCTGAAAGGACGACAACGCCACGTCGCACAGGCGCTGTGTAGTGAGACAATATCTCTGAACGATGAGTGGGACGCACTGCTAATTGACATCATATAAACAACCTTGTGCGACCCGTATGCCGCGGACGTCTCTTACGCCACTGATTCATGATAGGAGGGGCCAAAATTCGGTATTAGTGACTGATTGACATTTAACAGAGTACCATTGAACATTTCGATGCATGCAATAACTCAAACAAGTGTTATCTGTAAAACCGACTGACGTTTACAGCAGTGTCAAATACCCCTTTTCCTTTCAGGCAAGGCAAAGTTCGTTTTAAAGGGTCAATCGTGGAACTAAAGTCATGGGGATATGTCGGAAGAGACTGGTCAATCAAGAAGTGTAGCGATATACACCCTAGATATCCAGTGGCGTGATACCAGGACCTTTGCAAATGGGAGGGCTGAAGGGGTGCCAAGGCTTTTTTTAGGGGGAAAATGGGCCGTCTCCATAGACACGTACAAAAAGTCCGTTCATTGGGGGGGGGGGCTGAAGGGGGGCCAAGGGTTCTGTTTGGGGGGGGGGGCTTGCGCCCCCGGCCCCGCCCCGGGTACGCCACTGTAGATATCATAAAAACTCACAATGTAAGAATCATTCAATAAAAAGTGGTTAAAATATATTTTATTCCACACTTTATTGAGCAACAGTGTAAATGGTTCAAAATTTACCAAGGTTAAAAGGGAATGAGGATAGTAAATAGTTCACAATGATAGTTGATGTTGAATTCATCCATATCAAGTTTGTTTTATACTGTTCAGGTTGAACAAATTGGGGACGCATACATGCAGGTTGCCTGGGCATCGGGTCTTCCCGTTACACAGTCAAGACCATCCTGTGCCAGAATAGAAAAATATGGCGATTGGTATGATGGTCTTATGCCAAGGAAGTGATATCACCAGTATCAAGAAAAACCAATTGGGGTAAGAATTTGCTTTACCTTTTGAGGACACCTCAATAGATTTCTAACCTTGTATTTGGCAACACAGAAATGTCTTTAAAAGAGAGGGGAAAAAGTGATTTTGATTTGCTTTTATTCAGTGTAAAAAACATAGGTTGAATTTCGTGATTTGCTCCTATATGAACTTGGGAAATTTCACATGATCAATTTGTACCAAAGAAACATATCTCAGCTTAATCCTTTTCAGATGGGGGAAGTTTTGATGAACATGGAAAGCTTTACATCAGGGGCAAAAATAGTACTTTAATTTTTTTAGGGAGACACCTGGTAGTGCATCGTTATAGCAAACACGTACGCACACCACACACAGGAGCATAAGACAGAAACGTCAAAATAACATTTTGTTGTGAGTTTTCCATTGAAAAAAATATAACACACGATGAAATTGTATTTTGTAAAAAATATGAATAGTTATTTCCCACTTAAATCAATTAACTAGTAATTAAGAAGTAATTAGCTAAATAAAGTGCGTAACTACACCCACACCGATTACGTGTAGGCAAACAAGTCGTACCTACGAGTAAAGTCTTTGTTGGACTCAATGAAATTCAATTTAGTGCAAACAAAGTCGAAAATCTACAACCTATTGAGGTCTAATTAGCCTAATAACTCTGTAATAACTTGACCTTATACTTGAAATATATGTTTAACTTATTGAGTATTCATTTACTTTTGTAAAAATCATTAAACTTTTGTCAAAATATGAATTTTGATTCCGTTGAGGTTGCCAAATCATAGGGTGGTGGAAATATACAAATACTTTCCCAATTTCCGGCATGCATTTTGGGTTCAAATATCATGACATATGTCATATTGCTGATATATACCTACAGCCATTTTGGGGATTTTGGTATTCAGCCAATACCCATTTCCCATAATATTCATAACTTCTGCCTTCAAGATTAATTTCCTGAGAGAGAAAATGGACGCTGGAAGTGGCTTTTCCTCAAAACTACTCGATATGATTTAAATTTTCCCAAACCCAATTTCTCACTGTAGAAGTAGTATTCTTATTAACAATCAATTCATCGTAAGTGTCTCTTGGGGTCTTGCCCAAGAGGGTAGTGATGCTTCGAAAGTCTTTGGCTTAGCTAAAATAGGTTCATGTTTTGGTCAAATTCAGCTATTAGCAGTTACTCTATGCCACATTGGAGGTATTTTGTAAGTTATCGTAGTTAACCAGGGTTGTTGCAAACCCTCTAAGGGTTTAATCTGTCACCAAAAACGCGCAAATCATGGCCAGGGCTTAGGTTATTGTAGGGCCTCCATATGCTCTTCTTGGTAAAAATAATTTGGATCCTACTAATTTTACCGGGTGGGGTTTAGGGTATGTTCTCAATGTTCCGCGGTGGGGGATGTTGGTGCATCTACAGAGATTTGATTTTGCTCACTACTTCAGGAATAATAAAACATACAACATCACACAACAAACAGGACTTAAAAGGCGCCTTTCCACATAGATACAATGAGTCCTATGAGTAATATGAATGACAAAGGTGAGCTTTGAGCATTGACTTAACCCTTAAGTGCCAAAGGGGGGGGGGGGGAATTTTTTGTTTTTTTCAATATTTGATTTTTTGCGATTTCTCGGTTACTCAATCAAAATTTTTCAAGGAGTTTTTGCTTAATGTCTGATTTATGAATACGCCTCACCTGATACTAAAAAAAATTCACTCCGACCCACGGCTTCATTAAAATAATTAGGTTGGACGGTACCTAGGATCCCCCCTGGGGCACTAACGCAAGTGACCAAAAAAAAGTATTATACTAATTAAAAAAATTAAACGAATAAATCTGGGATTTAGTTGCTTAGATATAACTTAGGAGGCAATTAATTTAATTAATTAAGTAATAACACGTAAATCAAATAACCCGTTATATGCTGAATAGCATCAATTTAATTTGTCATTGACGTGTTCTTAACTGTTGAAGGTATATGGAAAAAAATAAGGCGAGTTTGAAGTTTCTGAGAAAAATAAGGTGGTATAAATTGGCTATATTTGCAATGATTATTTTAATGGTTATCTTAGAGTAGATATAATGAATTTATTTTGGTTCAAAAACCTTATATTGGAGTTGCTGAGGATGGAAATGTGCGAACCACTCTTCTTCGGAAGAGTGAGTGACACTTTCAATTGACCATAGGTCAAGGTCAAAGTTCGGATTGCAATTGTTATTGTGGGTATGTGGTTCTACGTGACCCTCCATTTACTTGTGGTGAGTGTAAATGAGCAAACTCCCATGGGAAAGTGGTATCTGGGTTGGGTCCCTAGGACCCCCCCCCCCCCCCCTTAAGTTGGGACTAAGTGGTTAAACTTACCGGACACTTGCGAGGTTTAGCAACCGCGCGTAAAATGTGTAAGAGCGGTGATGCAGTGAGAGCGTCCATGGACCAGCTGAGTTCAGAAATGGACTGATATCAATCGAGTGGACTTTGAACTTATGCGGTCACTTCTGAACACACAGCTGGGCATAATGGGCGCTCTACGCTGACCGCATCTGCATGACGCCCGTGCTGCGTCGAGAGTATGGATATTTCAAATACTTAGTAAGGTTAGTATCTAAATATTGAAGTGTTACTTTTTTCGATTGGTTAGTATTTGTTATTCTAAATAATCGAATCAAAAAGTAGTATTTATTTGGTAACCCTCAAATGTTGGTGGTTTGGCCTTTAAACGACCGTGGACGTAGTGTTATTGGTTACGGGCTCTCAATAATTAAATATAAAACTGTCCGCCACAATTCCTTTTCCCATTAATTTAGGCGACTTAATAAAACCCCTACGTGCGCGCACCTTTGATGCATATTTGGTTTTCTTGGCCGTTATTTGCCACAGTATACATGTCTGGGGGAATTGCTTACGTATTTCATATAAGCACGGATTTTGAATTGTACTCATGAAAGCATGGTACAGACGTACAG
>JAMKCH010067987.1:0-14513 GCA_023653785.1 Ophioderma brevispina | reverse complement strand
GTGAGCGCTGTTGCACCATCTAGGGGCGGCATATTCACAGTGCGTAACCAGAGCCAAGGCAGTGTGCGTAGGGTCGTTGGGGCTGACACCCCATGACGATCCAGCAAAGTCTGCACATTAGGTTATTCCTCGAGATACCTTGGCGCATACTGACTCGAGATGCTGCCGGACAAGTGCCGGTGAGCTTCAATCCCAAGTAGGTTGGTGTAGATTGTATGGCAGAGGGCTCCATGAGGTTGATGAGCCTCTTTGTGTTGAGGTGGACAGGCGTACGGTGGTCTTGCTTCGCTCAGTTCGTCTCCAGGTCTTGAGATAATACTGCAAGTAGGGCCATGTCGGTATTAAGTGTGTCTTTCTACTTCTGTCCAATTGCTGTCCGAGTGGAGGATGGCAATATCGTCAGCGTAGCCATATTGTCTGATGTTGTTTGAGGTATATTGCTGATATCAATTTGAACAGCATATGAGCCAATACAGATCCTTTTGGTACACCGTTCCTCAGACACGCAGACGACTACTCTGCCCATCACTGGCTTGAGAATAAATGTACGGTTGTTGTCATGCATGTCCATATATTGTCAAGGTGACGATCCCGGGATGGTCCTGAGAAGCTATGATGTCAGCCCTGTTGACACGTGTCGTTTGCTGCATAAGGTCCACCAAGATGACTCCTGCCTTACGGCGTTTTCAAAGCTTCCTCAATATCATTTGTGGTTGTATCATCATCTCATCATCATCATCATCATCATCATCATCATCGGCGTCATCATCATTCGTCATCATCATCGTCCTCATCACCATCATCATCACATCATCATCGTCGTCGTACGCCGTCGTCATCGGCACACAGTAGCATCATTGTCTTCGTCAAGCTCGATTGTTTTCCCTTATTTCATCAGTTATGCCACCAGCTTCACCGTCATCGTTATTCTTATCATGGGTGGGCATCATCGGCATCATCATCTTAAAATAGAAAACCCGTAGCTATTATTAATCTCCCATACCCACAGAGAAATGTAACCGGCTTGCATTCATCGAATACGTATTCTACTCCTTAGAACACAGCGCCTCAAACATTTGGGTTTTGACAAACGGTTCAAATCACTTCAGTGGCCATTTTGACTAATAAAACAGTTTTCTTGGTATTTAATACTGTCGTCAGATTAGTGAACCATTCAATCTTTAACATAACCACTTAAAATGCCCTTTCCTTCCTTTTATTTCCGTTACTACACCATTTCATAAGTAACTCATGTCACAAACGCCACCGCGGCGCGCCGTTTTCTCAGAACTAGCAGTTATTCTGATTCGACAGGATGCAGAACCCACGACGATATAATACAGTGTCCGTGCGCCTGAGTTGTTCTACCACCCATCTGTCTATTTATTGTGTTCTCCTTGAGTGCTGTGTGCATCAATTTGTGTCAGCCTGTACCAAATGGCCTCGTATACAAGGTAACGTTTATTCCGTATGTTGCTGAGGTACCTAGGACACTCTCTCATGGGTGACACTCGGTTTCTTTACAAACCGGTGTGAAAGCGGATATGGTCCAAGCAGGAGCCATAGTCCGGCTCCACAGACGACAACGGATAAAGCGTGAAGCTAATGGTTCTTGAAGAGTCAACTGATATGACCTATTCTTTGGCATTGTAGCGGTGTGTGGACTGTTAGTCCGGCGGACTATAATTACTTCTACAACGGGATTCGAAACGTGCAAATAACTGTAAAAGGACTCGAAACGGTTCTAATAACTGATAAAAATACGTTGTTTTAACGTTGGTGAGTCCAGCTGCCAGTCAAAATGACGTTATTTTTTTTAACAAAGGAGAGAAGGCCTATTTTCCCATGTAAATTGTATGCGAAAATAACATCTTTCGCCAACATGAATGAAAAACCCATACAAAGGACATATTTGTCCCGATTTTTCCGGCTTGCTGCACTCATCGGGTAGACCATATTTTTCCCAGTCGGTTCAAAATTCGGAAGACCGGGGGGGGGTTGTGGATAGAGTGTTGGAACATACTTCCGTCCGACTGGGCGCCCGCACAGACTCATTTTTACTCTCCTCCATTTTCCCTTCTCTTTCTCCCCCTCCTTCCCCTTTTTTCTCTTCCCTTTCCTCTTTTCTTTCCCCTTTTCTTTCCCTTTCCTTCTCTTTCTCGCATCGCCTTCCTCTTCCCCTTCTCGTCCCAATTTTTTGCTTCTCCATCGCCAATTTTAGTTGTCGGGGAGGGGCAGTCTTCCCCCCGCTAGTTACGCCACTAGTAATACATACACTCGTGGTACAAATTGTGTACGGCTACAAAAGGAAATAAAGGAACATGTCGCAAGAATTGAAAGTGTTGGACTTTTTTTTTTAATAGAGAGAACAGTTCAAATCCGATGAGGTGGTTTTCAAGAACTTTTTACCTGATATTTTTAAACAATGGCTATTAATATAAAAGTACATATTTTGTTTCTCCCCTTAGTTTTTGACAGAAATCGCTCTATCGGCCATAGAAGTGACATATAAGCAGGATTCTTTATTGTTGTTTACAGATTATATTTGAAGAATTGTCGCCTTTTGTCACTTTCCTTCCCTAAAATAGAGAATGTTCTATTGCTTTTCCATTTTTTTGATAAATTTTTAGAAAATCCTAATTTTTTTGTAATTCCTTGCTTTACCTGTTCCCTATTTGTCAAATTGATATTAGAGAACCTAGTACATCATTTTACGTTATCATGCGAAATATGATCTCTCTGTGTCAGATTATTTCCTACAGCGATACTTTACAATATAGATAAGCATTTTTGATGCCCCTACCATACATTTGCCATTTGTTCAGTGAAATATGGTAAAAGTGCATGGACATCGCTCGTGCATTAAGCCACAGAAAACACTTCGTTCCTGCACTTCTTTGTACCTGGGTATCATTATTTTTTTCAACCTCATGGGTTTTTATTGCCCCTTTGGATGAAAAAGACAGATCTTTATCACAAATGTGTTTGAGAAGTTCTTTATTCATAAAAGCAGCAATATTTTGTCGTCTAAATCTTTAACACCACATTTTGTTCTAATAAAAAGGGAGCTCGCAACGGCGTTATAAATAAATGATTAATTAAAAATACGTTGTTTTAACTGTGGTGAGTCCCAGCTGCCAGTCAAAAAATGACGTTTTTTTTTAAAAAAAGGGAAAGATAGGCACTATTCACAATGAAATTAGTGTATGCGAAACTAATAACATTCTTCAGCCCAAAATGATGAAAAAATGAAAAACAATACCCCAAAGGAAGAGTTATGTTCCCGATTTTGCCGGCTTGCTGCACTAATGGGTCCAACACCCACACCCAGATTAGCGTAGACCCCTATTTTGTCCCGTCGGGTCAAAATTCTTGAAGACCGGGTTGTTGGGGTGGGGAGGGAGAGTGTTGGAAACTACTTCGTCGACCGGGGCGGGGGGGGGGGCAACCCCCCCCCCCACGAAAGATTCCAAAAAAAAACATTTATTCCCGTTTTCAGCCATGCAAGTGGGGCATCGGCTAGTTACGCCCCCTACCTTCAAAGTGTTGCGAGGCACCTGGACTCTTTTCTGTCCCAGCGTTCGTTCCTCATTTCGCTTCTGCTTTCTCCATCTCCTCCTTCCCCTTCTCCGTGACCAATTTTCGCTTTCTCCCAATTTCCCATACAAAAAAAAATTTTTTTTTTTTTTGTTCCCAAAAAATTTTAGTTTAGTTGTCGGGGAGGGGAGGGGCAAGTTTCACCCCGCTAGTTACGCCACTAGTAATACATACACTCGTGGTATCCAATTGGTTTTTTGTTTGTTGGGTTTTGTTTAAACCCCCCGGGGGGGGGGGGGGCGCCGTACAAAATAGGAAAAATAAGGGCACCCCCACCAATTGTCGCAAGAATTGAAAGTGTTGACTTTGTTTTTTTTATAGAGATAGAGAACAGTTTCAAATTCAATTAGGTGTTTCACGAACTTTTCACTGATTATTTTTAAAACAATGGCCATAATTAATATAAAAGTTACAGATTTTTTGGTTTTCTCACCTTAGTTGTAGTTGACAATAAATGCCCTCTTCTGCCATTAGAAAGTGAAATATAATCAGGATTCTTTATTTGGTGGGTTACAGATTATATTGAAGTGAATTGTCCCCTTTGTAACTTTTACTTTTCCATAAATATAGAATAGTTCTATTGCTTTCCATTTGTTTGATTTTCTATTAAATTTTAGAATGAAAATACCTATTTTTTTTTTTGTAACTTCCTGTTTACCGTCACCTAAATTGTCAAATGATATATAGAACTATATATACATCAATTTTACGGTTTATCAGGCGAAACTATTGATTATCCCTCTGGTCAGATATACTCCTACAGCGACTCTAACTAAATTTACAAATATAGATGTGTGAAATATGAATGAAATTCAGTTTGAGCCTCCTTTTGAAAATTCCATTGATGGTCAGTTGAATATGGTTTAAAAAGTTGCATGGGACATCGATTCGTTTGCATTAAGCCACATCAAACACGGCTTCATGCACGTCTTCTTTGTATCATGGGGATCAGTTTATGTTTTCAACGCTCATGTGTTTTTATTGACCACCTTTATGAAAACGACAGATCTTTATCACAAATGTTTTTGAGGAGAGAAGTCTTATACAGAAAAGCAGCAAGCACATTTTTTATCGTTCCTCTCTAAAATCTTTAACAAAACATTTGTTCTATTTTTGTGTCGTCTGCAAAGAATGCAGAGGCACACAGGGATTACTCTGTCGTATGTCTGTGATATGTTGTGTGATCTGTGGTGGGGTGTTTGTGTGTGTGTCTGTGTGTTGTGTCTGTGGTCCAATGTTAACACTATTTTAGTGAATGCATGCCGGATGGAGTTCTTGGGGGGCTAAGAGTGATGTTGTACTTGGTGGAAAGGAGGGGCCCTGGATGGGGTGGGTGACCATGTTGTTGACCTAATGTGACCTTGTGACCTTATGACCTTGGGCCCCAATTACAAACCGCGACGGCAGACGGACACCGCCTTACCGATGCTATGACTTCTGTGGTAATTGTCACGAGCTTTATACTAGATGCATCTTTTAAACAAAGTCTTTATTGGACAACAAACAAACTCTTATCTCAACAAAATTTGCGATCAGTCAGCAAAAGCAGCTTTCCAGAACCGGGGGTGTGGGGTAAAGTGTGCATAACAAAAAATGGTACCAAATTGATAGTAATCGGATGTTCTATAAGAAAATCACCGGAAGACACATAGGATGGGATTTTTCCGAGGGGCTATGGTGTGGGTGTGGCCCGGAATGCAAAGGTTAAACAATATAGTGGTAATTTCTCCACAGAAGCATTGACTGATTAACTTAGACTGGTCAGAAGTCCACGACCAAAGACTAATATTGTGGTGTATGTAAACAAAGTGACCTATGATGACCCCTATGTGAAAATTTGACCCAATTTTTTGGGTGAAACTCGTTTTAAAACTACATTCTTTGGCCTAGAGATGCTATACACGGCCACCAAAGTAATATAAAAGAACCATGGCAAAAGACCGAAGGGTTTGTGTACACAGATTTACCGTTGATGACCCCTATGTGACCGTTGATCAACACATTGACCCAAATTTCATTAACATCAAACAAAGGTTAACAATTGCTTATTCCTCACATACGCATCGAACTGATTAATTTCTACTTAGAAGAACCACTGGCTCAAGACTTGTATGTTGGTGTTGATGTAAACAAAGTGACCTATTGATGACCGCTAGTGATATTGATCCCATTGTGCAAGATAATAAAAAATACACTTCTTAGGCATAAAGATGCTATGATCACCAAGTTACGTAACTCTGTCCGCCCTGGACAATTCGATACGTTAGAAACCTAACCACACAAGTAGTGACTTTTTAGATGATTTCTAAATGTTGCAAGTCATTTGGGGAGCCATCTAAAAAACACAACAAAGACTAGGCCGGTTGGACTCATTTAGGCATTTTTCAGCTGATTAGGAATGGCCCCAAGAAAGGACCTGGCAGGATAAGAAGAGAGAAGCGCCTAATTTTGACATTGCGGATCTGGTACCCATTGTACACAATGTGAAGTTTTCTGAGCCGAACTTTTGAAAAACACGAAATGGTCATATTTTGAAGACAATGGCCACTCCAATGGAAAGCGATTTTTTTTATTATAACAACCCTTCCCCCACAAGAAGGGATTGTCTGCAGTGTACTGTTGATAATCTATCTACCCTGTAAGTGCCTTTCACGTTCTTGGGGGGGGTGGGGTCATGTAAACAATTTCTCTCGAGGGGTGCATAAAAGAGAAAGAAGAGCATTAAACATTGTATTGCCGTAACTTTGTGCTTACTATGCCAGAACAAATTACACGGTATACCAACTACTTGTATTGTTATTCAGGAACAAAACTTTGCACAAAAATTAGATTTCTGAGGTATTGAACCATAGCCAAATGATCCACTTCTGATAGTAACTATGATCATCAATGAAAGACTGTTGCATAATATCATGAATATAAATCTCAAGTGAGATTTTGAAAGTAGTATGAATTATGATTAGTGTGGGTTTGCTGACTTAGAACTCAAACCCTCTCCAATTTGGATTTTGTTGTTTTACTGTGTTAGCTGATGGCGATTTTGAGGAAAGCATGCATCCTCATGAAAACCGGTCTTAGTACACGCAATATCGCAAATGACCAAGTTCATCCGCCTGGTTACACAAGTTTACAAATTGAGGGCGGGCGTTCTCTGCTTATCCTGCCCAACTCTTTAAAATGAAATTTAGAGTAAATAAAAACAACAAAATTTGGACGAATATTAATCGTTGAGCGACTATTAGTTCGCTTGCCGTTTGTAAAGGAAAGAGTTACAAATAACCACTGACCATGCCTCCCATGTGGGATGTCCACAGATTGACCTTTGACGACCCCTATGTGACTTGGCCCAGTTCATGTAAAAATCAACACCAAGTACCTCAACAAAAAAAAAAAATGGTCCAAATCTGTCAAACATCACCAACTACGACTCCCGTTGGCAAATCGCAATGGCAAGGGGACCCAAGCCGTTCGGTGTAGAATAACCATGTCCGGGCGCGTTCATAGTCCGGGAACAATTTAATGGTGAACAATAGGGGCGCAATCTATCCAGTTGACTCTCTTGGCAACTAGTTTCAACGCTACTCGTTATCGTCTATGGGAGCCCCTTGGACTACCAGGGACTAGGCTCCCACGGACTCTTATAATATGCTTTCAAACGGGACACGATGGTATTTGTTTATAGTGTTGTGTTGTTTGTTACAAGAAATGGAGCCAGGTAGTTAGTCGCAGGTAAAAGTCATAGAAATAAACATGACCATCCAAATCACTCGCGAACATTTGCGTGAGAGATTTCATGGAATACATTAATTGATGTTGAAAACGTTGGATAGTAAACTTAGCAGAGCGGTGGCATTTTTATTAGGTCGTCCCGAATCCGATAGAAGGACCTTATGGCAGCATGATTAGTGTGAATGAAATATGACATCAAAATTCACTAGCGGATACCTTTGCGTGAGAGATGTCTTGAATCATTAATGTGATCTGTTGAAAACGTTGGATATTAAAATAGCAGAGCGGTGGCTAGTTTGATATTAGGTCGTCCGCGGATCCGATAGGAAGACCTTCTGCAGCATCGATTCGGTGAAATTGCCCATCAAATTCACTAGAGATACATTTGCGTGAGAGATTTCATTGAATGCATTAATGTGATTGTTGAAACGTTGGATATTAAAAAGCAGAGCAAGGCATTGTTATTAGGTTGTCCGATAGGAGTGACCTTATTGCAAGCATGTTCGTGTGGTGTTTTTTGTCAAACTTTAGATATGACCACTTGGGTGGTAATTGGGGTGAATGGAAATGTTGCTAGCATTTTAGTGCTGAGTGATGATGGATCAAGTTCATACTTGGTATACTGACGTGAGGAAAGGGGGGGTCTTTATGTGGGGCACAGTGAAGAGGTCCAACTGCCATTTCAGGGATCACTTAGGGTCATTATATCAATCAATCAATAATTTTTTTTTTTTTTTAAAAAGTATCCAAAATTTGGAGGTTAACTACCAGTGAGACTTTTATAAACCATAATGTTGAATGAGATGAGGACACTGATAAACGATAGCGTGGAGTTGCAGTGCCACTGGATCATAAGTTGCAAACATAAAGTGAGTACGAACATTTACCAGGAACTCTATTAATACTATGAAAATACAAATACAGAAGATCATTGTAAATTGCATTAAACTGTTATCTAAAGAATTATTGAACTTGTACTAAGCTAGTACAATGGGGAAATGGTCATGGATTAAAACAAGAAAAAAAACATACACGTGTAATATTTATAAGCAACAATGAAAAAAAGGACAAATGACAATGTTGAACGACTAACCGAAAACTGACTAGAAAAGGAACGAACAAAACAAAACGAGAAACAGACCGACTGTATATTACCTATTTTCAAGAATATATAAGCCAAAAGTTGAATGCAAGAAATGACGTATTAGAGAGTCATTGTTATAGAACAAGATGCGGTATTTTTTAAGTTGGTTAAATTGATGGCAAAAGGACGGAGAATTTTTAATAGGCTAGCGGGCAAGTTCTCATAGCGTTTACAAACGGTGACGCACTCTAAAATACATAAGTTTGACTAAAATAAATTGTTCAAAATCTCAAAAACAGTTCTACGCGTGGATGATTTTCTCACTTCTAGGATGTGCACATATTTTCTTGAAAATGATTAAAATTCATCTCCTTTTTTCCCAGAAGATCAGTGAAAAGGGTGTGTACACACCTTCCATTGACTCCAGCAATAGCTGGCGCATGATAAGTAAATCCGTCGTTATGAATAGGACAACCGACTTCCGATGTATATGGGATGCAAAGCCATTGTTATTGTCAATGAGTTAAAGCTTTTGAATGTTTTATCACCGCCCCCGATTTAGATTGAGCTACAAACCTCATTCACGGAGAAAAAAAACATCAAACTTTGCTGGAGTTCAAACGTTGATCTATATGTCATCATTTATTCAAAAGGAGGTAAACGAGTTGAGCAAAAATCATTAAAGGAATTTGATGGCAAAGCTAGACCTAACATCTTGGTGAGAACCAAACACCCAGAATTAATACATATTATTAATTAGGACCCTCTTCATTCAATAAAAAGTTTGTTCGGCACCGGTTCGCCTGCATTCCAGCAGGAGGGAGAAAGACTACGATTTCGATTTCTATGCTATGAACGCAATAAATTGGGCATAGAAATGGGGGTTAGCGGCAAGTTACGGGTTTGTTTCTGCACCCCACAAAAGATGTTAGGGTCACAGTTTGCCAAACAATGTTTTTTCTCATGAGATTTGTTCACATTCGTTTCCCTTTCGAATAAAGGATAAAGTCTAGGGTCATCAAAAAAAAAATTGCACACAGGTTAGTAAAGAACCTTAACTGTATTTATTCGTGAAAGAGGACAGGTAATTGGTGTTCACGTCATGGGTGAAAAATAGCTAACCTAAAGAGCCGGGCTTTTTTGGGACCCATATCAGCACTGTATCTCGGAACGGATGATGGAAACTATCATTGTGTTGTGTGGTGGTACCAATGGATCTAGCTATGACCCTCCCGAGTCATTGATACCAAAAAAAAGTACAAACAATGCCTTGTATGACGTCCACAGCGAGTCCAAAAATGAGAGTCATGTCCAAAATTGGAAAAAAATATCCAAAAAATCGCCAAATTCATGGGTTTTTTTCGCCAGTTTTTTTTCGACACAAATGTGAATGTTTTGGCCAATGAGTGTGTCAAGTTGCGCACACATGCTCTTACTACAAATAAATCCAATTAATAAATTTAAAACATAGGTTAACTGTATCCTTTGCACAAAAATTGATGATGCTGCTGTTCCGTGTAAGTTCAATGGGAAATAGCTTTTTTTAGCACGCAGTGCCATACACAAACGCCGCGTCATAACCCTAGGTCCGATTTGGTCAAACTGGTCTTATCGAGCGCAAGGCTTCAAAGAAAAAAGTCTTAAGTTTGGTGTGTGAAAAAAATTAACAATAGGTGAGATACGACAAAAAATGTCGTTCGAGGGGGGGGGAAGCGGATTCCGACCCGGGCTTTAGGGTTAAAAGGCGAGTCCTTGACTCAGGATTTCCCGATTGCAGGCCAGCAACTCAATTTTCGAAAAATCGTGTTTTTGCATATAGATACTGCTTGTCCAGATCAATATACTAATCACTGCGTGAAGTAACTAAGATCAAATCGAAAGACCTCCTTCATATCGAAAATCAAAACTTGTTATAATATTCCGGATGCCGGAATTTAGTTATACACGGCTTCTATGGCACTGTGCTTTGTGGTAAGTTTAATGCATGAAACGAAAAATCCAATTCATCTTGACTTGGAATAAGCATTTTAGGTGATATATTTAGTTCTGGATGACTATTGTATTATTATACACCAAAAAATTTATAATTTTTTTTAAAAAATTCTGCGTCAGCCTTTAAATTTCATCGGGGGGTGGGGGTGATGGTATCACACCTGCAATCTTTTCTGTTGCATGGATAATAAAAATGGTTCTGCAGTTCCAGACGAAAAAGGAATCTGTGAAGTGTTTGGCTTCTACATACGGAGCGGATTTACTTATCAATAGCCCAATTATTGATGGAGTCATGAATCATGGTGTACGTCCCGTAAGTCACTGATATTCAGGACATAAATGATGAGGACATTTAAAGTCATTTTCGCGGGAGAATGTGCACATACTACACGTGAGAACACACGTAGCAAACTGAATTTCTATAATTTTACGGAAAATCATTTCGGAAGAATTATGTATCCCAGGGGTGCGCCACCTTTGTCATTATCCAAGCATCTTTTTTCGATTTGGCCTCATAGCCTATAGGGGAGAAGGTAGGTAAGGCTTGAGAACTTGGGGTGTTCCTTTGAAAAACGTGTTTGTTTCTTGATGGAAAGTCTTGGCCATATCTTGTATTATAGTGAGTGGAGGTGGCGGTCAATGTTAAAAAGTCGTCAGGATGAGGTCGGTGGGGAGGAGATCATGATGGAAACGGAAAATGGCAGAGAGCCAGCTGTAGTTTGTAGATATCTAAATCTTCAGGAGTTTTGAGTGATGAAAAAAGGGGATCAGTATGAGCAAGCCAAATGGTATGGTCGTTATGGTGGACGTTACATTTTATCCACCTCTTCTATGTTCAACACGCGGCTGCAAGAGCATTGAGTGTTCAATTGTTTTAATAGTAGAGATCATTTCAAAGCTTATTGTTCTAACTTTCTAAATTTTAAAATCTGGTGGAGTGGCGTGGAGGAGCGGTGGAGAGTTGTCGGTGGAGAGTATGTACAAACTCTATGGGAAAAAGGAATTTATGTTTGACACACATTGTAATTATGTTATTAATCAGAATGTTTGATTTTAAACCAATACTAGCCGTCCTGGTGCATGATGGTAATTTCTGAAGCAAATTAAATTTAATTGTAATTGACATTGCATTAATTGACCAATAATGATATATGATAAAGGTCATGACCAGGTATATTCATGTATTACAGAAAGGAATTTAGCACTCAATGTAAACAATTGTAATTTATAGGCCATTTGCAAATCTTACAAAGGTCTACACAAAAAATGGTCATTAAATAAATTGGGTTATTAAAAATCATTAAAACCGTAAACACTATTGGTGCTATACAGTGCTCAAAGTTGATGCAAAATTGTTGCATGCCCAGTTTATGGTTGTGATCATTGAGATATGAATGTAGTATTAGTATTAAGCTGAAAAATGTCATTAAAAATACCCCTTATAGTTACACCGTTGAAGTATCTCACAGTATCCTCATTATCCTATTCATATGCTAATTGTACTGTCACATGTATGTTGAATTCATGGACTATATTATTCTGTATGCAATCTCGATTTAGACACCGGTATGTGTTCACAACTTTTATAAAAGTAAGCTGTACACATTTGAACAATGTGACAATAGAAATTGATTTGGGCTTATTGAAGAGCACAAACTCGCATTTGAATACGTAAGTGCTCTGCATGATAGTAACCTTTGACATGTTATTTTAACAAAAAACTACATGTACACCATATACCTGTGTTTAGCGATCTGGTCCATCATCCCTTATATGGGCATACCAGACTTAACTGGGTTGTTTCCCGCAAGACAATAGATTAGCTACTTTTTCACATTTTCATAAAATATTCAGATATTGATTACATGGCCTTAAATTTAAAAAGTTTGTATACTGAATTTTGTCACCCTGGTATTACCATCGGAGCATCATCAAAACAGATTATAATTATATTTTATCGGAAGGCTTATGGTTTGTGTACCCTGTTATAATATGTACTTGGTTTAAGATCTTTACCACAGGAGGCAAATCAATAAAGTATAATGATGATGAACAAATTTGATGTTTTGCATAATATGCCACCCTATATATTTAGTTGACCACCTGGATACCATAATGAAACTTGCATAGAGGAGTCCTTGAAACCATATAGTTTCCAAACATATAATACTTTGTCTAGATGCTAAAGGTGAAGGTGGACGTCATTTAGCGTCTTTTGCATTTCACATTAGCGTCTCGATCGTGCCGCCTTATTCGCGTGCGTTATTCAGCTCTTGATTCCAAGATAGCGCGGGGCGCGATTCAGTGGGTGCGCAACATAAAAGATCGACAGTGACGTTCAACATGCACTTAAGATGACAAAAACTATAGTTTTTTCTGCCTATCCGATGTAGAGTTTAAAACACATACTAAATAAGTGAAAGGGAGGGTAAATCACAAAAATGGTGGTTTTAACGCAAAGGTGTCCCACCATAAGGGAACATGACCAAATAGAGAGTTGTGCACGTTCTTATAATTCTTTTTTGAAGTAAAAAGAGCGAGGTCCAAGAGTAGATAGCATTGTTGAATCGGCCCATATCATTGCCAACTAAGAAAAATAGGGTTGGTAGTAGTAGATGTAGAACAAGGAATTGTACAATGTTTTCAATGACTCAGGTGGGAGGGGAGGAACTGTCGAAAACCGGAAGTATTATACCATGTTATTTAGACACTTTTATTTAGAAAACATGCATTTATTTGAAAAGTCCCATGATAACTTGTGATCAAAAAAAGTTGCCTAGAAATTAGTTGTCTCTACGTGCTGAATTAGTGTATTATCTATTTTTAAGCTTAGGTGTAATGTCTTGTTTATTTGACTAAATGTTTATTATTAACTAGAGTAGTTAGTTTTTTAGTGGTGAGAGAGATCACTTATTTGGTTTAAACCAACTTGGAATGAACTTAATTAATTCTGTATTTATAATGTTTCAAATGTTTTAGGGTCATGGGGTTGAAGGTGAAATGTTTGTGTCGTCAGGAAATATAATAAATGGGGTATTTGAGCATGATGGGAGGTTATTAAATATAATAAGAATAATAGGGATCACAGAATGACCCCTGTGGAAATCCACATATGACATTTGCTGTTTCAGATAAGATGTTGTTAAATGAAATCCTTTGTTTCATACCAGAGAGGTAATTTTTTATCCAACTGTTGGCAAGCCTCTGATACCATAAAAATAAGTTTATTGAAGTAAAAAATTATGATTTATGGTATCAAAGGCTTTACACGATAAAGCAAAAATGCCCTATGGTATGAGGTTTTTGGTCCAAGTTTTTTGGCTATGTTGCAGTAAAGCTCGTTGATTGCCATGTATGTCGATCGCTTAGGCCTAAAGACAAATTGGTGAATGGATAGAGGTGAGTATATTGTGACGGGTTTGAAGTCAAAAATACGATTGTAAACAATCTTTTCAAGAGTTGGGGAGAAGCTGGAAGGATAGAATCGGGTCTGTTAATTAGTAACATCGTGCTTATCTCCCGTTTTGAATACAGGGGATCAAACAATAAGCATCTTTCAATAAGGATGGGGGACAATGCCAGTTGAAAAAGAGTTATTAAAAATGTGCCGCAAGGACATAATTGATCGTAGGAATAACTTGCTTAAGAAGATTGTTATGATGCCATCAGCGGCACTGTTGTTGCTGTGTTTCAACTTGATGTTATTTTGTCAATTTCAGCAGCAGAAGTGGAATAAATAAACATGCTTTTTGGATTATTTAAAGATGGACCAAAGGTGGTGTATAATCAATGGGCGGGTGCCGAGATTTATCAGCAAGAGTTTTACAAATGTTATAGTCTGATTTTTTATTCTGTCAGCCAAACGCATTATTGTTGATGGTAAGAATCCTTTGGAGAGGGATGTGTTGATTATCAAAAAACTAAACAAAGCCGCATTAATAGCTGAAATGCTCAACTTTGGTCAACAGAAAGAATCTTGAAATCCATTTTACATGAACTTTTTTGATATCGAATGTAAAGGTTCATACAATCTTGCGCAAATTGAATGATGTCTGGACACGCTATCGATTCCTTTGTTAGGAGTTAATCAACGCTGGATAAAGTGTCATGA
>JAMKCH010067984.1:0-133102 GCA_023653785.1 Ophioderma brevispina | reverse complement strand
CATAAAAAATGGCTTAAAGATTGTGCCATTCAGTTTCTTTACTATTCAGACAGCAACTACAGAGTTAGCATTTTGGTAGGCCTTATATATGTAGCCCAACCACTGTACACCTTAAAATACTGTTGTTACTAGGGAAGACCTCAGAGGGTGTTTTGAAACATCCCATAATGCTTGCAATGTGCCTATACTGTACTTTACTAAAACTGTCGTTACTCAGGATAGAAATGTGTTCAAGTTTCAGGACCACCAAACATTTACGATCATGATATAAATTCCCTAAGTACTAGTTCTTTCTGGGCAAAAATGAGTGTTACGTCAGGGTTTTCATGTATTAAGAATAAGGATTTTTTTTTAATCACCTGACCTTATTTAAGGTGAATTTCTTCCCCAAACTGATGCGTTGCGGGATGGACTCAATACACCCTCTGGGAAGACATATCCTGCAGGTAGTTATATCAGAGGGGGTTTTGTAATCATTCCCACAATGCATTGCATGTGCCTATATATACTGTACTAAAATGTTAAGAGGATAAAAGTGTGTCCAAAGTTTTAAGAACAACATGACAGTGGGTCATGGAGTCCAGGCTAAAAATTCCTAAGTATAAAATGCTTTGTTGTGCATAAATGAGTATAAAAGTGCAGGATTTTTAGGTGTTAGAATAGGATTTTGGTTGGGATCACATGACCCTGTTGAGAAACATTTCCCAAAACTGGTGCATTGTGGGATTGACTCAATGCACCATCTGGGTATTTCTGTAAAATGACCCATCTGAAACCCCACTGCTTTTCTGACACACTTATGAATTCAGAAACCTTATAATCAGTATAAGTGGTGTCAGTAAGAAGTGGGTCAGATCGATGGGTCACCTTACATCCTGCACCACCTGCATTTTGCCAATTGCTGTGTATATTATCACACCTCTTAAATAAATCTTCCTGAAACATAATCAATAGCTATTTCAGTTGCCGATTACAAGTGCTATTTCCATAGGGACATAGTTTGAACTGTTTCCATACAACCTCGCCCCTAAGCTCGCAGTGAGGTGGTAATAAACCATACTCGCAATGGTTTACATCAGGGAAATAGAGCACACTATTATCTCGCTTGGTTCTGGCTCCGAGCCTATGACCTCTCATCTCACCATTCGGCGTTCAGGGTGATGGCCCGTATCCATTACCCGGGAAAATAGTGTGTCCTGTTTCCCTCTAACCATGTCAGTAATTTGTATACTGTGCAGTACTATTGCAATAGACACACTGGCTGCAGTATAGCTCACCACATGAGTAATAATCTGGCTGTGTGCTTTAAACTCAGATTCTGTATTGAGTCCATCCCACAATGCAAACCAATTTTAGGAAATTTCATCACCTCAATATGGTCATGTGATCCCACAAAAATCCTATTCTTAACACATAGAAACCCTGACTTTAAACGGCTCATTTAGCCCACAAAGCGTTTGTACTAAGGGATTTTCAGCATGATCATGAATGTCTTGAGTTCTTTACCTTGTGGAACACTTTTTACCCTACAGTATGACATGTTTAGTACATCTACAGTATAGGCACATTGCAATGCATTATGGATTGGGTCAAAACCCCTCCTTTAACCTTGAGGTCAGGTTTCCTTCCCCTTTTTAAAGAAAATTTTCCATCTTTGTTACAGAAATTCCTCATAATTATAGTCACTACCTCAACGATTCTCATTGCCACTGGTCAGGTTTCTGGCCCTGGATCTTAATAAAAATGGTGGTTTAGCTTCAACATGGGAAGTGTTCACTTTGTAAGGTAAGAAATATAATGATTGGCCTATAATGTCACAATGTGATAGTCAGGACGGCCTTCTGTTGTTTTCTGGCAGGCAAAATCTTACCGTAGTTTCTATGACAGTCCACATAAAATCTGGTCATAAATTACTTGCAGAACCTTTCCTGATCCAAATCGGTCACAATATGCAGCTGGTAGCATTAGCAAGCATGCTTAATAAAAATGTTGGTATTATTTAATTTGAAACAAACGTTTCAGCAAAAAAAAGAAATTTACCCATGCAAAGTATAGGGGTTTTTGCCCGTCAGTTTTTCACACTTTCTCTCTTATACCAAAAGGGGTGTCACATCATCTATAACTTGGTTGTTGTTGATGTTTGTTCAAATTATTTTGGGAGTTTCCCCAACAACCAATGACCCTAGGGGATATGGCAGGAATATGAGTCTTATTTTCACACTGTTGGGTACATGAATAGAGAAATACCAACGCTCCAATTTGCTGGTAGACTTCCAGGAAATATGTCTATCCCCAACTTTATGGATTTGAACTATATTCTCATGAATTAAAATTAAAGAGACATGAGGACATTTCTAGAAACAAGCACCCAAATTTTTGTTGAACACCATATTTTTTGCATATTTGGAATGCTTACCAATGTATTAGATCACACCTGAAGTGAATAAGCCGAATACGCTGTCTTTATGTAATAAGATGATGATTTATTATCTTCTGTCATGCACGACAGAAATTCAAAGCATGGTTTTCTATGAGGAACGATAGTCCAGGACCTTATATATTAACCTGCTTACAATTCATCCGCAAGAGATTCTGAGACTTGATTTGAGTTGTTGGACCATTCACCTTTAAGAATCACACAGGTGTTTTTTCGAAACCGTCTGCGCATTTCGAAATCCAATATGGCCGCCGGTAAGCCATTTTAAAAAAATATAAATTTTATTTGGATACCTAAAAGTTGTGTAATACCTCTTTTAAAGGGGTTTTTGGGTGTGGTAATTCATTTCGGACATCGTTTATCATTAAGTCCATGTTACATGTATGGATTTGGAATTCCAAGATGGCCGCCGGCATGCAAAAGGATATAGAATTGTCAACATATGAAAGACACATTGTTGTAATGACTAACCTAGTATTATTTACTACAACAATCGTTTATTTGGTTTTTAGGTGCTGGGATTCATTTCTGACATCGTTTTTTCTCATTAGAAGTCCATGTTACATGGTAATGGATTTTGAATTCCAATGGCCCGCGGCTGTCAGATGTTTGTACACATTTGAATAAGATTCTCATCCATAGAATATGTGTAATACCACCTTGTTTGTAGATGGTTGTGGATTTCATGAAAATTCCATATTTTACACAATTTTTTAGGAGTAGAGAACCAAAAGTTAGAGGTCAGGAATTCATGAGACCATGATAACAATCTAGAACGATTTATTGTTGCAGCCATCTTCATTTCAAAATGGGCCGCCACCATTACTACTTTTTAGCCTATATCTTTGTCCCCATGAGATTCGTAGAGCAATTCTGGTGTCTACCCCCCATTTTAGGGTCAAAAATAGTTCATGCGACACCATTTGATAACATGCGGAACCATTCATTTTTCGGCAGCAATGTTGAATTTCAAAATGACCGCCAGAAAAATGGATTATTTAACTACTTCCTCCCTTTGAAGAGAGGTAGAAGCCTGATTCTGGTGTCATATACCCCATTTTTACAAGGCCAAGGAATCCAAAAAGATCAAAGGTAACTTTACTGGGTTCTTTTGTTTGGGGCGTCCGATATTGGTTGTTTGGTTGAACGCAATTCCCTCCTTTGGAGAAGGAGCACCAATATTAAAAATATAGTGTCAAATTGAACACAAGTCATTAATTTGGTACATGTGAGTTGGCGGATTGACATATTTTAGAAGTGACATTTATGGCAAAACACATGTGACATGGTTGGTTGTGACAAATGTGCAGTACAAAGTTGGGCAGTGTCATTGGAATTCACACGGTGGTGGTTGACACCTGTATTTTAGCAATGATCCTTGAAATGCATCTATGACGTAAGCATGACAATAATATCGATACGCACTGTATTCAGTCCGATGTACCCTAGTTTGTTGGCGTAAGTGAGATTTTAACGTGTAATGGTTGCTGATTGTGTGTCATCATTGGGCAGTGACAATTGCTGATGGTGGTCATAATTGGCAAGTGAACTAGCGATGGTGTCACGGTTGGGCAGTGTCATAATTGGAAGTGACATAGCTGATGGTGTCATAATTGGCATTGTACATTTATAACTGGGGGGGGGGAAATGTTATTTTTCGTTGGGTGACCTAGTTGTGGCTCACGCATCATCAGAGTCCATCGCTGATCTTCGTTCTCTGATGAAACGGTGGAGAGTCCTGATCGTCTGATCCCTCATCCCAAATCATTGTATCAAGTCTCTCTTCTTCATCTGCAAGAGCTTCAAAAGAATTGGGGCATCAACTCATAATGGTTCTAAGTGCCAGGAGTATAGCAGTGTCCATCCATGTCCATCAGTTGGATAGGGAATGTCTACAACTGGAGTATCTGCTAATCTCATCGGGCAACCGATAGTTTCTCTCTACGGATGTGTTGTTGTAATGCGGGCAGACGACATGGCGAGAGGCAACATACCGTCATCAAACATTCTCCATGATGAGAGTGAAACTGAGTCTGTCAACTCTTGAATCTTCCTCATCTCGGTCGACCGAGATTGCACATGGAAATTCCTTCGAAACCAGCAAAACAATTCCTTGTGACCTCCCATGCACTTTCTAGGTCTGCTAGGATGGTTTTGGAACTTTGCAAGCTTCTTCTCACTTTGATAGGTTTCACCTTCACTGTCACCTTGAAGGAATAGTTTTATCACAATAGGTGAGCATGTAGGGCCAACAGCCACAACTTACTCCTGAGTAGACCATTTCTGTTTAGATTGATGAGTTTCTTGTTTCCTGGTTCCACAGTGGCAAACAGTATGGTGATGGTGAAAGAGAATGACAAGTGAGAGAATGAAACAGATATCTCTGTCTGGCGTACGTACCAAATTCAAGAGAGTGTGCCGCCTCCTGTACACTCTCCAAGAAATGTTGTGATGACGGTTAATATTGCAAACCCGGCTGCAATGTTACACCACCTTGCCACGTTACCCCCATGTCGTGCAGCATTACGTCAACATATCTGCCGTAGAGTTAACTATCAAGTTGCTATATATGGAGCCTGTCACTACTACTCCCCGTTGTAGGTTGTAATACTTTCCACTTTCCATCTCCAACTGATGGACATGGATAGACAATAAAATCTGGGCATTTAGAACACTATTGTTGATGGTCAGTTCTTTCCAAAGCTCTTGCAGATGAATAGAGAGACTTGATACAAGTGATGCGGTGTACGACGAATTCAGATGATCAGGACTCACCCGCCTGTTTCATCAGAGAACGAAACAGCGATGACTCTGATGATGTCTGATCCAACTATTCCACCAACAAAAATAAAATTAATCCATCAGCTCTGTTACTACTTTCAATTAGGCACTGCCAATCATTACACCGCCAATTATGACACTGCCAATGCTTGTACACCATCGGCTATGTCACTGTAATTATGACAATCAGCATGTCACTGCCAATTATGATACTATCAACTATGTCACTTTCTATTATGACACTTATTACAACTCAGCACCATCAGCCAACCATGTCACTTCAAAAAAAATCCTCAACTTATGCCAGATCTATTGTACATACGGACTAAATACGTGTGCACTATCGATATTGTCAAATTACGTCATAGATGCCTTCTTTCAGAAACATTGGTAACTACAAGTGTCACCACCAACTTGTCATTACCATGACACTGCCAACGTCTGCACCACCACATGATGTTCCTACCAACTATGTCCCCACTGTGTTTTGGCCATAAATGTCTCTTCTTCTAAATATGTCACATCCACCACCTCACATCACATGAACCAAATGAATGGCTTTTTTTCAATTCTGACATTATATTCTATACTTGGTGCTCCTATCTCCAATGGAAGGAATCAGTTTACCAGATAACCAATGGCTGCCACAACACAGTGAACCCAGTAAGTTACCTTTGATCTTTTTGGATTCCTTGACCTGTAAACATGGGTATAGACACCAGAATCTTGCTTCTACCTCTATCAAAGGCGCATGTTTAATTAAATCCATTTTTCCTGGGCTGGCCATTTTGAAGATTCAAGATTGCTGCCTCACATGGATATGTCCGCATTTGTTTATCATGGTGTCAAATAAGAATTCCTTGACCCTAAAAACATGGGTTTATTCAGACACCAGAATTTAAGTGCCCTCTACTAATCTCAGGGATCAAGATATAGCAAAAGTGTGTATGGTGGGCGGCCATTTTGAAATTCAAGATGGCTGCAACAACACGGTCTAGCATTTTGTTCAATGGTCTCATTTGAAATTCCTTGACCCCGCTAACTTTGGTTCCTACTCCTAAAAATGGTGTCAAATATGATTTTCTACACCTCCAACCATCCAATGAGTTTACACTAATTCTAGGATGAGTCTTTCAAAGCGGTACTTTTACATCTGACATCCCGGCAGCCATCTTGTATCCAATCCATACAATGTACAGGGACTTCTAATGATAAAATGATGTCAAAAGACTTCCCATCACCTAAAAACCCCATAAACGATGTATTAAACATTAATACTAGGTTAAGCCATTCAAAATGTGTACTTTTCATGACTGCTGGCGGCCATCTTGAATGCCAAATCCTACCATTAACAAGGACCTCAAGTAATGGATAAAAATGAGTCAGAAAGATTCCCAGCACCCCAAAACCCCTAAACGAGGTTATTACCATACGTTTTAGGTTCCAAATTAAAATTTTTATATTTTTAAAATGCTACCGGCGGCCATCTTGGATTTTCGGAATTCGCACCTTTTAGAAAAGCAACCTGTTGTGATTCGTTAAAGGTAAAATGTTCCACACAGCAAATAAGTCTCAAATCTCTTGCGGATTGAATTGTAAGCGGGGTTCTAAGCAGTTCCTGGCTATTACGATCGCAGGCAAGTTTCAAACAAAGGCTTGCGTTTTTCTTTTGTAGACCTGTTTGCCAATAAACCTTCGAAACGTTCGCGGTGGTTGTCTACAACCGATACAGTGAAATTTGAAGAAATTGATCCTAAAAAATCTCCTCCTGTCCTTTTAAAAAAATAAAATGGCATGAGATTTCTCTGCAGATCAGGGGATTTCTTGTTTTGACACCTGAAGTGAGCCCCAGTTTGTTTTGAGTTTGATGAAAGACCATTAAAATACAATGGTAAGTGGCTGAGAGGTTATAAGTGTGAAATTTTGTCAGAAAATCTCCAGGACAAATATGCCAAGTCTTAAAATTTTTGCTTTGTCAATCCAGAGAATGGTTAAAGAGACCACATTGCCAGGACATTCCAGAAAGAATCACCACCATTTTTTCAACACCTGGGGTTTTGCATATTTTGAATCTTACCAATATACCAGATCACACCTGAAGTGAATAAGCCAATTAACCATCTTTAAATGATAAAAGATGTGATTTTGTATCTTTTTCTGCAAGTGCACACAGAAAATCAAAGCATGTTTTCTATTGGGATGGATTATGATATTAGGCAAGTTCAAAACCATGTCTCGCTTTCCTTTGTCCTGTTTCTCCAATAAACCTTCGAAATATTCTTGGTAGGGTGGTCTACAACCGACCTAGTACAATTTGAGAGAAGTCCTTATCCTCAAAAACTCTGTCACTTAAATTGGAAAGTGCTGAAAATTTGTCCATAATAATCTTCTTGAGAGAATATAATGTTTGTTAATAATTTCTTGGAAGACATACCTCTCAAAGTTTGCCATTAAATTTTTCAAGAAAAATTAATGTCTTATCCTGATTACAGTTGCAATTTTTTTTTCTGAACTTATTTGTGCCCATTTCACTGGGGGAAAGATAAAACTATTCAAGCAAATACATTTTAGTATGCCATCTTTCTCTTTGTGCTCTATTCTACGAGGGTACTTACACTGGGCCCCAATAGATGCCCCGTAAAAATGGCTACTCAATGACCTACAGCAGGCTAACCCACAGAAAGTATAGCTTAAGAGACCATGGGTCATAGCATATGGACATAGACCCTGTAATTGCTCTAAGTTAGATATTGACGGGTGTACTATTGAGGGACCCAGACTCCAGAAAGGGTAAGTTATGCGTTATTTTAGGTGCGCTCGGGGGTTTTAACATGAGATTCTTGTCTTATAACGGCATAAACTGCATCCTAGTTAATTGACGTTTATTCCGTAGAGTATAAACGACATACAAAAGAGGATTTTTCTAGTTTAGTACGTCGCATGAAAACCCAACGCGCCCCCTGACTCCCGAGCCCACCTAGAAGCAGACTTTTTTGTGCTAAAATACCACCATATAGTAGTGCTTGATTGATTATCAATTTCATTAGAGGATCAAGTCCTACACCCAACTGTGAATAACCATTCTACTAGGGATATCCCTGAAACCGACCAGGATGGCTAGGGAGAGTCAGGGGTTTACACCTCTCATTTTGACTGTGATTACTGTACAGGTATGACTCATCTGTAGCATGGGACCGCCTTTTGGTCTTAACAATCTCTTCCCGAAGGTACATAGTATTCTCATGGCTTATATGGCTCAAGTCCAAATGACCACAGGAAGAGAAAACTCTAGTTTTATTTTAATCCATATTTTTCCTATCAAATTAAATCCAGAATTTAGTTACCCGATGTTACAAACCCTCCAGCAATTGGCCCTACCGGGTTTGAACCGGGGACCACCTGCTCAAGGAAATTCCTAACCATTGGACTCGCTCTCCCATAACAATGGGGGCACTTGATATTGATATAGGACAAAAATGGCACCCTGACTGAATGATGTCTGCCTTCTCTATTTCTGCGGAGTTACCATCTTAGAATGACATTTTATCATTCCAACCGGCCTGTGAAACTCCTGAATTTAGCATGTACAAATCCAGGGAACCCTGTATAGTGACCCGCCCCCACACAGCGTGTGGATAGCATAGTATAATGGATAAGGACGTCGTAAACTAGTGTAAGTCTACATATTGCGTTTCATTGTAATACATAAGGAAAGTTATATCTAAAAAAATTCGCGATTTCATCATCTTAAAAAATAGGAAAAAAGAAAATAGAAACATACTTATCAGATAACTTCCTATGTATAAATAATCGTGGACCCCAGTTTATCAGAGATTTGGTTGTCCCCTAGCACTACCCTGGGTTTATGAGAAACTGAACTTTGTGCTGATACAAATATGAGCTGGATGTTTGGATGGGAAGGGCTTTCAATTGGGTCAATACTCTTTAAAAAAGGGTAAGTTTACCAGTGCTAGACTAATTCTTGACTCTCTTTGTTCCTCGTAACATTATTATTGTGGTGTTTTCCTTAAAATTATACATTCTTCTCTTTTTTCCTCTCAGCTTTGAGCAACTATTTTATTCTCCAGGTGTGGACATCATCTTTGAAGGCCATGAGCATTCCGTACGAGAGACTATGGCCAGTATACAATGGCACCGTCCATGAAAAGAGTTACGTCAGCCTACAGCACCTATACATCTCATTAGTGCGTCCGCTGGGTGTAATGATCTTGAATGGATTAGGTTTGGATCCTATCTTGGGACCCATAGGTAGGTACCTATAATTTCATTAGTGATGTTGCTTGTGTAATGACAGGGGAGGGCGGCCAAGCCTGAATCCCAATTTCAGACGTCACCATTTGAGTTAACCACTAAAAAGAATCGAAATCTTGATGAAAAATTCTGGAATTTTTATATGTTGTCAAGGAATATTTTCTTATTCCAAACCGTTGGAGGTGGAAGAATCAACTCCACTGCAAGGGTTATTTATTTAATTTTTTTGTATGAAACCGAACGAGGAAGAGTTCGTATGTGGGTCATGGGACCCCTGACCGACGCCCACAATCAAGCACCCAAATTGTTTGTGGTTGCACTCCTTATGGCTGTAATTTAACTTTTGACCATTTTTGGTTCTATTTGCTATAATGAATGAGGCTTGGCCGCCACCCGCCTGTGTAATGACATGATAATTATTTTTAGATCCTATCTTAGGACCCAGAGGTAAGCATCAATACAGCTCAGTGCATCCACTGGGTGTAACAATCTTGATGAAATATGTTTGAATGCTTATAGGACTTGGAGGTAAAGAAATCAACAGGAACAGGAGATTCTTCTCAGGTCAAATTTTAGTTTAAAACCGCCGTTGAAAAGTGTCCAATTTTCAATGGCAGTGGAAGAATCAAAATTTAGGTGCCTACATGCCACACATGTGTCCTGAGTGGTTCGTTACACATATTTAGAGTCGTGGCATAACCATACCTTTGGCAAATGGGGTGCTGAGGGGTGCCAAGAGGCTTTTATGAGGGGGCACCTTGTGGGGGTCCTCTCTCCATAGACACTTGTACAAAAAGTCAGGTTCATTTGGGGGGCTAAGGGGGGGGCAAGGGTTCCATACTTAAGAAGCATTTTAAAGGGAAATCCCGATTTAATTATATAAAGTTTTAATCTTGATGAATGCTACCATGACCCAAAACCCCAAATGTAAAAAAGTTTGGTGCACTTGCTCATTTCAACAGTATGAGAAGGCTGAAAACATGATTTTGTAAGCCCATACAGAGTTAGTCGCAGGTCACCCCAGTACTATTGTTCAAACTGAAAAATTTGTTGGACAGGGTCCAGTTTACATGGCTTTCACAAATACGATAGGCAAACTACCTTGCCATTGTACCACCATTCCCAGCTGCACACACAGCCTGGGTGGCACACGTTCTGCAGTTCAAATCGATGGAACCAGGCCCCCGTTATAGCATACGGAAGATTCAATTCCATGATGCAAGTAAATGTAAGGTTATAGATTTTCCGTGTCTTTTCGCTTTCTTAAAAGAGCTAAGTAAACACTACAAGACTTTTTTTGTCAGGGTGCATACACAATTCAATTAATGATTTGGATGCTTTAAAATTTGGTGGGATTTCTATAACTTCAGAAGACCAAACGCTTTTTCAAAACTTAAATTTGTCGCTTTTAATTCGTTGTTTTTACCCTCAACAACACACCCTTTCACTTCATATTAGACCAACTTATTATGTAGTTGACATTCTGTATCAATAATACCTGATTTTAATAATGAATTCAGGCATTTGGACCTCAAATCAGGACATTTCCCAGAGGCGTTTTCGACGAGCTATTGAGGTCACAGCGATTGTATTGGTCTCTCGTGTACAAAAATTCACGCATGTTGGCCAGTGACCATTTCCTGATTGACTGGCATAGAATAATGTGTAATTAAATTGTGGTCACCCAAAATGGTCACATTTTACTCATAACTTCCAAACTAAAGGTCATTTAGCCTAAGATTTCACGGTAAATGGAGAAAATTTAGTTTTTCAGGACCCCTACATTTTGAGCACTTCGGTAATTCTTGATACGACTATTAGCATTCGGTGGCCGGTGGAACCTTTAAAACAAGCATTAATATTTCTGGTTCTCTAAAAAAATGTATTTCTTTTAAATTATTTTTTCCCCCTTTTTCTAGGTGACTGGTCTGCATTCGTGCCTGGATTCCGGGCCCCACGGCGTCGGCAAGCTCCAATGTTGGTTCAATGGCCACATCTACAACTGGGCAAAAATATTGTCCAAAATGAACAGTATGGATGACATATGGATAGAGCAAAACCATCACGGTCCCTTCAAGACTGCATCTCCATTTGTTAAACACTAGAGGAGCCGTACAGAACTCAAGACGTGCCAAATTAAGAAGATGCAAGAAGATTATGTAATCTCATGGGAACCTTCTTCCAATTCCAGAAAAATATGGCACTAAATTTTTGAAACAAAATGAAATATATTTAGAGAAAAGATAGGATTTGTTGTTTTGCCCATCTAATATTGTGTCATATTGGATGGGCACTCCAATATTTTGAGTAGTGAATGCCGGCATCCACTACGATAAAAATATTGGCCTGCCCATCCAATAAGGCACAATATTAGATAAGCAAAACAACAAATCCTATCGTTTATTCTCATTCATATTTAGTTTTGGTTGTTTAAATCCCCCAAAATATTTTCTACTTCAATAATATTAATTAAAGAGGCAAAATATTCCCCCACTGACATAGGAAAGAGTTACGGGTATGTGCGACCCTGAAGACCCCTATTTAGTGCCTCTCAAGCAGTTCGCAAGGGTCTCAGTTGAAGCATAATTTAGTTCTGAAGGGTCCATTTTGGGAAAATTTGGGGGAAAAGCCAAATTTTAGCTAAATTTCAGTTCCAAAGCCTGCAAATGTCTCAATATTTTAGGTCCTAAGGCCTTACTTTGAGAGACAAAAACAGTTCCCAAGCCCCAAGTGTGGGCCGCACATCCTTATCTGAAAAAAAGATGAATGCGCCCAATCGAAGGGCAAAAGGCTGCAAAAAATGGCTGATTAAGCATAAATATCAGTCTTTTCTTTTATTTTCCTTCAAAAATTTTTTCCCATGGGGCACTCTGTTCCATCTGCTAACCTTCTACTGGCTATGCCCCTGATTTTTTATTCCAAAATTTGGGGCCATACTTTTCTGGAATTTGGGGTAATCTACCTATACCTAAATGTGGCTTGTTAAAGGAGCCACAAAATGTTTTCCTACAATGCATATCAGCATTCAAAAACTATTGAACTAATTTTATGTAGTGAAATTTTAATTAAAGTTTTCATCTCGACTGAATGTCTTGACCTTAATACCCCATGTGCCAAGTTTCTTGTTGATATTTTATCCATTTTTATATGAGGGCCTAAAATGTAATAGAATATTCTGTAAATCAATATTGATCGACCAGAATGGGACACTTTAAATACCCAAACCAAACATCTTGTAGCCCTGAGATTTCACAGGATAAATGAGAAAAAGTGGTAGCTTTTTCAGACACCAATATTTTGTCCACTTCCAGTAAATGAGGCTCTGAGGCTATTTAGGTTTATTAGTGATCAGGCCATGAATCTTTAAACATAATATTAGAAACCCACACATAAAATATGTTCCAAGATAAGTATAAACTTCATGTATTTAGAAGTTTCAAACCGTAATATTTTGAATAAGTGATCCCATGAGATTTTTGTAAAGTTATTTTTCTTTATACTGGAATACTGTAAATGTTGGAATGCATTATGTGTGAAAATTTGACATCAGTACATATCGAGGGTTAACAAACAGAAGGACGTAACTCAAACTGAAAAGAAATATTAAAGAATTTCTTTAATTCTGCTGTAATACTGCTTTTGAGAAATGTGATGTTTAATATTTTCTACTAAGCAAATCTATTCATTACTCATTTTTTTTTTTTTTTTTTTTACCCAAACCAAACATCTTGTAGCCCTGAGATTTCACAGGATAAATGAGAAAAAGTGGTAGCTTTTTCAGACACCAATATTTTGTCCACTTCCAGTAAATGAGGCTCTGAGGCTATTTAGGTTTATTAGTGATCAGGCCATGAATCTTTAAACATAATATTAGAAACCCACACATAAAATATGTTCCAAGATAAGTATAAACTTCATGTATTTAGAAGTTTCAAACCGTAATATTTTGAATAAGTGATCCCATGAGATTTTTGTAAAGTTATTTTTCTTTTCAGTTTGAGTTACGTCTTTATGTTTGTCAACCCTCGATATGTGTAAGCTAAGGTCGATTCATACTTCATTGCATCCACTATGAGGTAAGGTATGCTAATCTACCAAGGGCTCAGTTCAGTAACCTTGAATGGGCACATGTTAACAGCAGCTGACCCTGTATATTCTGGGTATCATAAATGATACTAAAAATCCAGGGTGTGTATTTGCTCAATACACTGGTGAATGAAAGCTATTGAACTGTGCCATGGGAATTGAGATTTTATTAGCTCATAGTGATCTGTGGTGTTGTGCTTTGTATTGGCCAAACTGCAAGTCTCTACCCAAAATACTTCATTGCATCAACTCTGAGGGCTCAGTTCAGTAACCTTGGATGGGCACATGTTAACAGCAGCTGACCCTGTATATTCTGGGTATCATAAATCATACTAAAAATCCAGGGTGTAATTTGCTCAATACACTGGTGAATGAAAGCTATTGAACTGTGCCATGGGAATTGAGATTTTATTAGCTCATAGTGATCTGTGGTGTTGTGCTTTGTATTGGCCAAACTGCAAGTCTCTACCCAAAATACTTCATTGCATCAACTATGAGGGCTCAGTTCAGTAACCTTGGATGGGCACATGTTAACAGCAGCTGACCCTGTATATTCTGGGTATCATAAATCATACTAAAAATCCAGGGTGTGTATTTGCTCAATACATAGGTGAATGAAAGCTATTGAACTGTGCCATGGGAATTGAGATTTTATTAGCTCATAGTGATCTGTTGTTGTGATTTGCATTGGCCAAACTGCAAGTCTCTACCCAAAATACTGCATTGCGGCACTGCAATAAAGTTAAAGGCTGGTATTCTGAAAGGGAGTCTAACTTTAGACTTGAGTTTAAACCAGGGTTAGTCCTACAAGAGGGGACCTTTTTTTCTTCCATCATACTCTAAAAATGCATTGTAACAGGTGAGAAAATTCCTCATGGATGGGCCACAATGGCTCATCCTCGAGGAATTTTCTCACACGTTACATTTAACTTTCACAGTATTTTGAAAGGAAAAGAGGTCCACTCATGTAGGACTAACTCCGGTTTAAACCCAGGTCTAAAGTTAGACTCCTTTTCAGAATACCAGCCAGCTTCATTTTAACTGGATTTACTTAGAGTTGTGAGAAAAAGTGATTGCTATACCTGGCAAGGCAACACACAGTGCAGCGAGGTATGAACAGACCGTATCTTCTGTTTAATAAACCTTATGGTCTAAGATCTAAGTATTATATAGGATGCAAACAATTTACAGGTACCAGTTTTTACTTTTTGTGTCGCCTGCCTTAAGGCAGGAAGACACATAGGGATCACTTTGTCCACTGTAGTTGTTGATGTCTGTTGATGTCTGTTGTTGTGAAAAAGGGTTAACATTTGCCTCTAATATCCACATACTCTGATGGATTTAAACCAAACTTGGGTCATAGGTACAACATGACATCCCCCATTTGTTGATGAGGTCAAAGGTCATGTGAAGTCAAGTTGTAAAATAGGCTGAAATGTAAAATTGACCTGTTTTGAAAAGTTGAAGTTCAATTGGAACTAAACTTGGTTTGTGGAGTTTACATGCAAACCCTCATTTGTTTATGAGGTCAAAGGTCACATATCAAGGTCAAAGGTCATGTGAGGCCTATCATTCACAAACCGCGACGGCAGGCGACACAAGCGGTCCGAGGACCGATGTATTTTTTAATTGTGTGTACACTAATAACCTGTAATGTGTTACCTCCTAAATGTAAAATGTGTTTTTGAAAATGCTTGTGCAGTCCTTGAATAATAATCCAATCATTATTCTGTCCAGATAATGATTGGAGTGACACTTTTTTGAAATATGTGACCAATGATCTACTCAGGCTGAAGTAAAGCAAGTGTGGGCAATACCTGATATTCACCCACAGTCTACCATTTGCAGTAGAATTTACAAAGCAAGCTGAGCTTTATGTGTGTTATTCAGAAAATAAAGATATACAACTGTTATAGAACTTCAATGTATAAGAGCTGATTCTAAGCAGATGTGTGACCGTTTTTACTTATAATCCGTGTTTGCCAAATCTTACGTGCAAATTCGGTCGTGCGTTTGTAAGAATTCGCAATTTGTATTTCTGTCCGTAAACGGACAAATATAACACATTGGGGCCTGTGGGACTGTGGGAATGTGCATTTGCTCATAATGCAAAACCACAAAGTTGGATCAGCTAAAAAGGTTGTGAGAGCTTGTCTCAATGATATCTACTGAACAATGAGTAAAACAGAAGGTGCCTGGAATCACAAATGGCCCCTTTATGCATCAGGTATAGAGATGTTGGTTCAACAACTTTAGTATGAGTAGGTTAATCAAACCTTTTTCATTTCTGTTAGATTTTTGGGGTATGGTTAAATGTTAACTCTCCAGTTCATTGGGATCAAAACATGTATACACGGTATATTGGGTAATGCATACTTATATTGCAACCCATAGGATTTGATGGTATGATCAACATGACTATAATTTGTATATTTCTTTCCCTGAGAATGGCCAGTGCACGCAAGTTGAAAAAACAACATGCGTTCTTGGCCAGATTCGAGCCGGCAACCTCCGATTAACAAATATACACCCTTGTCTACTGGAGAACTAAGTATTTAAATTTCAGGATATAAGTTTTGAATCCTAAAGATCCCACAATGTTTTGAACAATGTTGAGTGAAATCAAGACAGTAGCACCCATATGGTATTTTTGAAATCAATCCATGATGAATTTTCAATCAATCATTTAATAATTCTCTATTAATTTTAAATTCTCTATTAATTTAAAAAAAAAAGTGTTTTAAAGTTTAAAACCACAAGATATTTTATAACATGCTACAAATTTCTTTTAAGTACTATCCTAGGGCTAAAATGAGGGTTAAAGTCAGGAATTTTTGTGTTAAGAAAGGATTTTTATGGGATCACATGACCCTATTGAGGTGAAATTCCCAAAACGGGTGCATTGTGGGATTTGACTCAAAACACCCTCGGATAGCAGCCCTGCATTCTGCAAGGGTGTTCCATAAGTTAACCATCTGACACATTTTTTCTGAAACACTTATGAATGATTCCGAACCTAAGGCCGACTCAGGATTTCCTGAGGAGGCGCCCTCAATTTCCAAAAAAGCGTGTTTTGTGCATGTCCATAATGCTTGTCCATATACATAATCACTGTGTGAAATTGCTAAGCTTAAATCAATTCCTTCATATATAAAATCACACAACTTTGTTATAAAATTCCGGATCCGGAAGTTGTTTGTTATTACACAGTATCCTATGGACGAATACGACACATAAATGTTTAACTGCATGAAAACGAACATCCGATTCATCTCAAATTTCGGAAATGTGCATTTTAGGTTAACTATTTTTGTTCTAGTTGACTATTTTTCATATTACACAAAAAAATAACATTTCGAAATCCTCTGAGTCAGACTTTAATAAACATGCTTTATTCTGTGAAGGGTGTTTCTGATCGTGTGTCAGGAAAAAGTGGTCAGATGGGTCACCAATTGAAACACTCCAATTACGTAAGAAAAAAAAACAAAAACAAAAAAAAAAGAATAAAGTACTGGATTTTATAAGGTTTCACATTTGATTAGTTGATAGTCACTAGTTTTGTTATAGGTCATGCCAGTGTGAATTGGCTAACCCTTCATTAATTCTTATATAAGTTGGGGCATGTAAGAGCCCATAATGGCAAAAAATGGAATGAAGGCTTTCATTAGTGTTATACTGTCCTCTATTGAGATGTAAACTTGAAAGAAAATGTTTTGATTTGAATTTCCTGTTGTAAAATTCAGTAGCATTTCATAAAGTATTCCAGGTCAGATTTATTTTTTTATTCTGGTGGTTTTTGTTGTGTCATCTCTGTGCGCTTGAACACATGGATTTTGACTTTGACTTGACTTAATGCAATGATGGGGTGTCCCTTTGGCTTTCATGAGTAATTCTCCTCCATTCTTGGTCTGCCCTTTTCAATATATCGGCATTTTGGAGGTCCAAGCCTGTGTCCTTGGGGATCTTGTCCTTCCATCTTGCTGGTAGGTGACCTGGCTTCCTACGCTCGTTGAGTCTTTCGTATAGGCTTGGTATGGCAATCTGTGTTCCGGCATCTTGACGACATGTCCAAACCACTTCAGCCGTCTCCTAGTGACTGCATCCGTTATGGTGCATGTGATGTTCAGTCGCTGTCTAATTTCATCATTTCTAATTTTGTCCAGAGGTTCACTCCTAGGAATGGACCGAAGACTCATCTCATCTCAAACCTTTCTAGCTTTTGGCAGTCCTGGTCTTGCGCAATACACCCGGACTCTGCTCCATAGGTGGCAATGGGTAGTAATAGAGACTGGTATATTCTAACTTTGTAGCGCTCTGTGATGTCATGTATGCCCCAGATGGTATTCCTGAGTCCCGAGCCCATGCTGCTCAGTTAGTCTGGGGCTCGGCCCAAAGAACCTTGCATGTGACCTTGCGCAGAGTTCCACCAAATATTTTGATGGTTTTCTAGGCAAGATTGACCTACTGAATCAAATCTGGATGAGGCCACTTTGGCATCCTTGAGCAGTTTGGCGATAGGGTAGTGGGGTAAATTAACAGGGTAAAATTTGAAATGCTTATAATGGGTTAAAAGAGTTGTATATTCCATGGTTCATCTGGCCTATGGATTTAAAAAAAAGGTATAGTTTGCTATCTCTAGGACATTTACTTTGTTAACACATCAAGTCTAAATGGTCAAGGTCATCCTGGGTAACAATTTAAATGCACAGATTCTTTTCAAAATGGTCTCAAATTCTTCATTCTGTTTGATATTAATGTCAAATAGAGAGGGTACACACCGTTTGGAACATTGTGGGTACATAAGGGGAAATAATGGGAGAGGTCCACTGGTCTATGGGTGTTAATCATTTTAGTCTCTGTTAGATACCTTAGCAATGATTGCACAATAGGGTAACTGTTATTTTCTGTTTTAACATTCCCCTACGAACAATTTGAAACCAATTTGAAACAACTCGGATCGTTGTAAATTTTAATCCCATGATTACCTTTAAAAATTTTGGTCTTGTAGTGTAAACACAAAGGGTTGCAGGTATGCAAACTATACCCTTTTTTAAACCTTAGGACAAGATAAACACTTGCTTACATATTTCAAACCACATTAAACATTTAACAATTTTACCCCTGTTAAATTCCCCCTTCCCTATCTCACAATGCTCAATGAATGCCAAAGTGGCATCATCCATATTTGGAATCAGCAGGTCAATGAAGACAATGATGCCCAGAAACCATCAAAACAATTTGTGTGGACGCTTGCGCAAAGGTCATATGGTCGAGCACCGGGGACTAAGTCTTGTACGCTCTTGATGGCCTCCTTACCGAAGGCGCATTACTCCAAGAGACAAACTCGTTACTTGGGTCAATGGGTGTCTGGTTAATGGTGATGTCTCTTGGGTCCGGTCATCGGACATGATCTTGCATTTAGCTGGGTTGATCTTCATTCCACATTTGGCGCAGGCTTTTTCCCGTTATTCTGTGGATAGCTGTAACTTTTCAAAGACCATTTCCAGCAGAGTTGTGTCATCGGCATAAACGCACTGTTGTTGATTTCATCTCTCCCATTTGAATTTCGGAGCCTAGGTTTTGAACTCTCTCATTACAAATTCTAAGAAGAGATTGAGAGGCATGGAGATAGTTGGTGTGAGCCAGATGCCTTATAAGACTTCGAACCAGTCGTGAGTTTCCATTCACCACTACTGATCATATGGTTTGCTCATTACATCTTTTCAAGTAGTCTACCAGCTTGCTGTCTACTCCAATTGATCTTGAGCATTTCCAGAGTGCTCTTCCAATGCTGCTTAAAATCTACAAAGTGGATACTTAATGGTAAGTTGTCTGTGTGACAGTGTGTTTGCATAGTCATGCAGTAGGCCATCAACCTTGCACCAGAGTTTGCTACACCCCCCCTCCCCCACCCCCCCCCCCCCCCCCACCCCCCCCCCCCCACCCCCCCCCCCCCCCCCCCAAATGATTTGAGGTTCTAAGCAGGGAGTTCCGTAACCTGACACAGTCTGACACACTTTTTCCGGACAAGTATGAATTTGCGAAAAACCTTTCACGTAATAAAGCAGAGGTTTATTCTGTTACGGTTCCAAATTTACACAAGGTGTCAGGATGTGTTCAAGTTATGAACTCTCTTTACTAAGCAACAGTGCAGTCTGACTTTTTGGCTGGTCAAGAATAATCTACTTCCGGTGCGTGCGATCCCTGTAAAATGAATGGGTCCCCTTCACTGGGATATGACTGTCCGGGGTACGTCCACTTCATCTTATTGTCGGGGGACCCATGCTCGTTCCATAGGAATTGAAAACACCCCCTTTTAGCATATCTGGTTTAACAAAATACCCTTTTTGTTCAAAACGCGAAATTTTAGGGCTAAAATATACCCTTTTTTCACGAAATCATGAAGGATTTTTAATTATCACCTTTTTCGAGAAACTATGGAAAATTACAGTCAACAATAACTACGAGTTTGATGGCACAAAAAAAGGTGCATGTGTACCATGCGCAGATGACGAGAGGAATCTCTAAGAATACCTTGACCTATGTCGTCAGCTGAAGGTTTGAGAATGAGTCTTTGTTTATTCCATGGACGAAAACACGGACAAATGAAACGGTCTCAATACGGGTTTTTCTGCGACCCCCCCCCACTGTAATACCCCTTTTCAAATTTCGCCGAACTTTGAAAAATGAAAAAAGCTACCTTTTTTCGATATCGCGAAAATAATTGCGAAATTGATGGGAAAAACAGGCCTTTTTTCGCGATCCTACGAACGAGCATGGGTACCCGCAGGAAGAGGAGTGACCGGTACGGGAGATGTCTGCAAATGCTAAGCTTGCTAGTCACTTGATGGTGAAAGAAAACACTGCAGCTTGGCCGGGAATTATAGAACCGTTGATCACACCATTTACGTGTCGTCTTGACACACAGCGCCGCCCATTGTTGAATCTTGGCAAACCTTGGTAAATCTTCACTGCCCTAGGGAGTTTATCAACCACGTAATTATCGGCTGAGCGTACGGCGGTCCGGTAATTAAGTACGTATATCCTGTTTCTAAAATTGAAAGGTTACAATTTGGGTAAAAAAAACCAAAAATTTGAAAATTCTCAATACTGAAATAATACCGAAAGGCATTGTGGGAAAAGGGATACGGCTGTAGCGATTGCGTGTTCACTTTCCGTGTTGCGAGCACCGAAGTACCCAACACAATGTTCAATTTTATCGCTAGGTTCAGACCCGATTACGATACATAGGCCTATTGAAAACCAAAACAAGTAACAGACCCTCTGATGCAAAAATCTCCATAGAACCACTTTGTATTTCCGGAGATATTTGAGATTAGGTCATTTGCATGCATTCGCTATACGGACTGATAGCGTTAATCTCTCGCGCAGTACTAATTTAGATAATATCTTTTGCTAGTCGGATGACACGGACTACTTACTTTCCGGACCGCCGTAGGCTGAGGGTGGGAAACTCTGTCAGATAGCATTGATTGGATTTTTTGTTACATTTGCTGTACACTGGGAGATTGCGCAAATACTTGGCCTATCGTAACGATTACGCACCAAAAATTCCTAACTAAAGTGTCTAGTAGCTGACTAGTTTATAATATAGGTTTATTTTTGGAAAAAACGAAAAAATGTGAAAAATACGATCCATACAAGCAATTTTCTTACCTTTTCAGCTGGCTCAATTCTCTATTTCTGCTGTCAAGTCATACCACACGCCAGGCTTACAAAAACTAGTGAGCTAATTGGTCTTTTTTGTCAGGAACCCCTTTCTAACATCAGATCGACCACCTCATTCGTTGATTTCGCGATATCCAAGGTACTGCGAAACCGTTTTTCATTCCTTGTTCAAGCTAATAGCAGAGCCTTTAACACAGCGCTTGCCTGCTAGGGAGTCAAAAGACGTAGTGCATGTCTAAGAATAGCCGGCCAATTAGCGATGCAGAAACGGAATAGGAGGCGCTGTGTGCCAGCAGTACAGATGCTATGCGAGCCTAATGTTGTGTGTATGGTTTGAAGTTGCATCTTCGCTCAAATTTGGTCGTCTGCTCGGACCTGAATCAATGCACTTTCTGATACTCATAGTGAACCGAAAGTACACCATTTCCACTTGGCCACCCAACTAAGCATGAAGGGCTTATTCCAAATATCGCTGATGGAACTTTTTCATCTTTGAGCATTTTGTGCACTCTTGTAAGGCCATATGCAAGGTCATCCAGACAAAGCTCAATTCACTATGAGGTACAATATGCTCATCCACCAAGGACACAGTTCAGTGGGTTGTACTTGTACATACATTGACATGAACTGACCTTGTGTGATCTGGGTGTCATATATCATACCCAAAAACCAGGGGGTGTATTTTCTAAATACACTGGTGAATGAAAGTACTGAACCATGCCAAGGGAATTGAGATTTTACTAGCTCATAGTGATTTACTGGATGCACACATGCATGTGGATTTTCACCTGTGCATGGAGCTATTAAAACTTACATTGCGCATGTAGAGTAGAACCAAAGTTGGTCAATTTTAGGTCACAAATATTGCCAAATATTATGTAATTTGAAAGACATAGTCTAAAAGTACAACTTTTAGATTTTAATTTTATTTTGGTATGTGTGCACGTAGTATTAAAGGCACCATCAGTGAACCACCCGAAAGAGTCAAAATATCTGAAATTTGCAGGAATAGCTTTAAAGTGTAGGATAAGTCTGTAGAATTTTTGTAAGTTATTTTTCCAACTGAAAAACTGATAGAAAAGGAAGAAAACAGTAGCATTCAAAGATATGAATCTCCATTCAATTATGTGTTGTAGTAAGTGTCCGTACGGACAGTAATGACTAAAATATCCAGTTTTTGTCCTTATTAGGCTGGTTTTGGTTGTATAACTCGTAGGGTATGTTAGGACACTTATACTTGTTACAGAGATGCAAAAATGTGATTTTTTTCTGATTTAACAAATCACTGATAGTGCCTTTAATTTTGTGCATGTGAAATTTTTGTTCCATATGCACCAGTGCAGGTAAATTGTAGCTAGTAAATTGAGCACTGCATCCAAATGTATTATGTTTATGTCCCCCATCTGCAAACCAAAATTCAGAGATAACCAGTTTTCAGGAAATTTTAAACTCTAAATTACCACATTTGTATCAATTTTCAGTTTGATTTGTTGACCATTTTTGCCCCAATTCACATACTTTTTCAGGATTTTTCGGTACACTCTCTGGCATCTCTAAAAGTTGTAGACAACTCATGTTCTGGTGAATGTTGTATTTGAATAAAATGCCTAAGCTCTTGACAGTACAATATGTTAAGGGGGGCAACAAGAGATTTTGGGGCACCCATATATTTGCCAATCATATAGATAAGAACCCAATATTTCTTAGCCTTTGGTTTGCAGAAATGCCTTAAATGGGAAAACAACAGGCCAATTTTCATTTGCGTATTTCAATATAAACATAGGCCAAATTTTGTATTTGTTCCTATAGAAATTCAAAAGTAGCAATTTTGTACCAAAGATATTTTCAGCTTATCCTTGCTGTGAACATTTTGATATAAAGCTTTTACATTAGTGCCCAAATCCAGATTTTCCACATTTTGGGACACTTGTTATGTGAACTCTCTCATTGCACCTTTACTTTTTAACTCATGATGGAACTTGTGTCGCAATCAAAAGGTGGTCTGAACTATGCATTTGAGGCGAATATTTTGTAATTGTTTTTGTACGTATTTCTGGTTTAGGCTAGTACTGAGCATGTTTATCAATAGATTGGGGTATGACTTCCTATCATTAGAGATGTATTTGGTAGTGTCTGTAGTAAATTTTCCCAGAGGGTGTTTTGAATCAATCCAGAATGCATTGCAGTGTGCCAATACTGTACTGTACAACCACCTGTCATACCTTAATAAACAAATTGTTCGAAAAGTTTTAAAAACCGCAGGACGCATATCATGCTAAAATTCCTAAGTACTATGCTAAAGGTCATGATTTTTAATGTGTTAAGAATTGTTTTTGTTGGATCACATGACCCTGTTGAGGTGAAATTTCCCAAATTTTTTATTTATAGCTTTATTTTAATCTTACCGACATCTGAAATTTCCATTGTATGCAATATTTGTTAGCTCAACAAGCAATAAATGAACAGAGGTTGCACTAAAGGTGATGGAGTGCCGTTATGCGTCTTTCTCTACTGCGTTTAAATTAACTAAGACAATTATCTATCAGTTTGATATCTCTGCTTTGGATTGGATTTCAGGAGTTTAAATGAACTTTAAGAAATACAACTGGAAATATAAGTAGGCGTAACGATATTAGGCCCCATAAAAAATATTGTTGATTCACGTCCGGAGGATTTTCAAGATTTTACGAGGGAGGGTGATTTTTTTTTTGTTTTTTTGTAGCAATCGACTGAACGGTTCATATTATAGCTTTGCACACTAAGCTATACTAGTAAAAATGTCAGTTGAACATTTTCTTTTTAAAAAAAAAAAAAAAAAAAAATTTCTATATTTTTCTTTTCTTTTCAAAAAATATTTCTCCAGTTTTTTATAAATTTGATTGAGTGATTGAGATAAACTAAAGTTTGTGGTAGTAGTATGGATGCTTAGCGGGCTAGATAAAAAAATGCCAACACAAGTTCACAGTCATTTTTGCCACTGCTGGCATCCCCCCCCCCCCCCCACCCCCGCTTTCTAAAAATCATTATGACGCTTCCACGGTCCCCATCATTCCCATGCCAGCCCATGAATTTCATGTACACTACATCATATTACTAAAACCATACCAAGCTACATGTAGATATAGATTTTTTTACTCATTAAGGAATAATCAAAGTCGTATCTTCTGAGTTTTGAAGAAAGGTGCCGAATCTGCATCTGTATGTAAAATCCAAAATATCAAAACTATTTAGGTATTTTAAAAAACTCAGGCGGTTCCACAATGACGGGGGCAATTTAATTAATAAACCTTTGTAAGTTTTCTCGCCCAAGTACGTTTGTAAACCCAGGCCACATGCATACATTGAATAAACCAGAAAACTTTTTAATAGTCTCATACATGATTTAATCAATTCAGCATGGTATCTTTGCGTACGTAGTTGCGGTCTGTAAGTAGTCTGGTCGAGACTGCTGTGCTAGACTTCTATGTTTGGTGTATGATGACTAGATTGCACTTTGACTGCGATCCGAGTGTGATAAAATTCTACGATTTCTGTACGAAGCGACAAACAAGAAAAGTCTTGAAAAAGGAAAAACGCCATCTGTCTGACTGAATACACGCATCAAGCAACCTGCGATTTCGGTGCAGGTTTTTATCATAAAAAAAAAATATTGATGCTGGCACCTAAATCTCAGTCGGGCGGGGACTGTGAATTCAATAATATTTTTTTATGAGATTATTTATTGTAAGATTGATAATAGGCATGTCGTTTTTGGAATTTGATGGTAATGTTATTTGCTGTCAAAACAGCAAATATAACAAAGGAAAGAGTGCAGAGTTGGTTATTGATCGTAGCGTATATGGTCGGTACATCTACACATCATTCAGCGCAAAGCAGCACTCCCGATGGCTTAGTGCAGCATTTGTATAATCTGAGCTTAACCTACTGTATAAGTGGAAATTTTCACGAGGTTTTTATTTTCGTGAACATAAAAACGCGAAAATACAAACTCGCAAAAATAACTTTCCAATAGATTTGTATTGCATTGATGTCAATACTGTGAAATTAAATTCTCGCGCATTTGGCAAAACTGTTAAAATCGCAAAAATATCTGTATGCGGAAATTTCCACTTATACAGTATTGTATTTTAGCATTGTCCAATGTCAAAGAACTTTTCCCCCTCCCAACAACCTATGTGATCATACAGATGGATGCCTGCCTGTCTGGATGTCTACATAGAACAAGCTGATTAGTCATTGAACTTCAGATGTGGCATGGTGATATATCATGAGGTCACATGCTGTATATTTTTGGACAGGTTATGAATAGTAATGAGCTCATTTGCATATTTTCCAGAAAATTCATTAATCAACTCTACTTTTGATGTTGCATGGCAATAGAACGTGATAAGGCCATGTTCTGTATGCTTTTTGGACAAGTAATGAATATTAAATTTGCATATTTTTGATAAAATGTAATTAAACCAGTTGTGAGAGCCATAGTCAAACACATTTATTATGAAAAGGGGTAATATGACCATAAAACCAATTCCATGCCAAAAAAGTCATCGTTTCTTGCTTCTGTAGGTGCACTAAAAGGTAGTTTACATATAACTAGTTAATTGCCCTGTGTGTGACCTCTGACCTCATTCTGTGCTCAGGTCAGTGGTCCTATTGACCAAATTTGGTGGTCATAGGGCATTTCTATGCAAATTGACCTCTAGATGACCTTTTGGGTCACTCCGAAACCATGCAAACTACCAGCCCCATATGTCAAAGCATAACTGAATGCATAGCCGGGCAAGACTCACAGACGGATCAGATTTATTAAAAATGTGAACTCGGAGAGTGTGACCTTTAACACAATCTATCATCAATAATAATGAAAACACTAAAAAAGTTTGCATTTATTCTTCATGACAAATTGTTAAAGGTTAGACTCCTTAGGAATGCAGTTGTATTTAGGATCAACACACTGCCAAAGCAATCCCTATGTGCCCTCTTGCAGACACCAAAATGTGAACCGAAATATTCTTAGGGCTCACTGCCAGTGGCATAGCAAATGCCCAACCCCCATGGAAAAAAATGAGGTAAAATCAGGAAATTTTGATATATTATTATGCAAAATCAACCTTTTTTTGACCCTATAACCTTTCAAATCAGGAAATTTTGATATATTATCATGCAAAATCAACCTTTTTTTGACCCTATTACCTTTCAAATCAGGAAGATATTTTCCTGTCCAGGCTTATGCACCCTCAGAACCACAAGGGCGGCCTAAAACACTGCCCACTGTTTCTTCATGTGTGCACATTTTCATGATACTTAGATAAAATGGGTCTTGGGTAGTGACTCACATATTGGTGACCTCTGGCCCCATTCACAAACCATGAATGCTATATATTTTTTTTATAGAAATTTGGCATGGAATTTCTTTATCCTTATCTTAAAGGCTGACTTAGAGATTTCCTGAGGATGGCGCCCTCATTTTTCTGACAAATCATGTTTTTTGCATAAACTTAATGCTTGTCCACACACTAATCACTGTGTGAAATAGCTAAGCTCAAATCAATGTCCTTCATATGGAAAATCAGTTTTGTTTTAAAATTCCGGATCCAGAATTTTGGTTATACACAGTATCCTATGGGACTATATAGAATACATAAATGTTTACTACATCAAAACAAAAAATCTGATTCACCTCAAAATTTGGGCATTTTAGGTGGCTATCTCTAGTTCTAGGCAACTATTTCTAATTATTACACACAAAAATTATATTTCGAAATCTCTGAGTCAGACTTTAATAAAACATGTTTTATATAAAAAAAACTAGGTGTGTCACCATTGGATAATGCTATAATAGAAATGGATGATACTCATACATTTGTATGTATAGTTGAAAATTATGTGTGATTGCCAATTTAGGAGGTGTTTTGTAAGGTGACCCACTTTCTGACACACTTATGAATTCAGAAACTAACCGAATAAACCAGTTTCTGAATTTGTAAGTGTCAGAAAAAAGTGGTTTACCTTACAAAAACATCTCAATTTGGAAGGGGGAACTGAAAGTCAAATGTATTTCCATACAATGATTATGAATAAAACAAGTATTACACAAGAATATATGTCACTTGGAAATTTATTTACAAGTTAATATTTTTACATTCATATAAAAAGTAGTTACATTATTTACAAAGAAAACATCTAGTCAAGTTATCACCATTCAATTTACTTCACCATTCCCTAGTTTGCATTAAATTCTATATACAAATTTGAGTTTTTGTAATCTTGTAATTTATAAAGTGACCAAAAAATGCACCTCATGGCAGTATATTGACATTGAAATGGGTTGCATTGTTTAGTCACCTTGTCCATATTCGCTACCGTAGTGCACGTTGGAATAAAATGAGTTTCCGTAACCTGACCCTCCACTTTTTTCTGACACACAACGCAAATAAAGGAATAAACCTTTGCTTTATTCCGTGAAGGGTTTCTGAATTCATAAGTGTCAGAACATAAGTGTGTCAGATGGGTCAGGAAACTCCCATAAAACATTGCCACGTTGACTGGCTTGCGCTAACTTTTGTAGGATTTGCATTGATTACAATACAAAATCAATTTAGAACAGCCGTAAGAGCCGAGGCTTGAATCAATAACCAATGGCCACTAACATGCACTACGCAGCGAATTTGAACTTAACAAAATAGGTTATGATTATAGCAGTCTTCAAGTTCTTTGTTTGACCTTTGACCCTATGCACTAAAGATAGTCAAAACTTCCTTATTTAATATGAGCTTCACCAATAATTTGCACAATTTTTTTTATGCAAAATGAGCAACTTTAAAATTTGATGCCTGTACAACTGAAATTTAAAAAAAAAAAATGTTGACATTTATATAGCGCCATTCACAATGTATCAAAGCACTTTACATTTATTCTGCTGCCACTTAGAATATGGCAAGCTGCCTTATAAATGCCCAAGGCATTACTCATACTTCGGGCGGGCACTTCAAGACAATATTCCCTAAAAGCTCCCCATTTTGCACCCTGGGTGAAGAGAGGCAAGTGAGGCAAAGTACCTAGCCTAAGTGCACAACACATTGGCCTCAGCGGGACTCGAACAGAGGACCGTTGGTCCATGAGTCGGTCGATATACACTGGACCACATGTGCCCTCAAATCAGTGGCATATCGGTCCTACCCGCTCTGAGGCAGAAAATTTCCCAGTCTTGGAAATTTTCCCTCTCAGGGGGGTCAAAAGGCAAATTTTTCCCGGTCAGAGGGCTAAAAAACGGCTGATTTAGCATGATTTTTGCAATTTTTTTCCCGGCCAAAGTCGTCAGGGGGGGCAACCGGCCCCCTCCCCCGCCTTTACAACAACCATTCCTCTAATGTTTTTGAATTTGTGCTGTTTTATTTGCCTTAACTCTCAGTTTGTTGCAACTATAACCTTTTTTAGAATCCTTATGGTCAACAAATGTGGGTAGACTTTTCAACATTATTGGATCAATTAAAAATTGTACACCCGTGTAATCTTTGGGTCAATACGCCTCACCCCACCCCACTCCAAAGATGTCATAGACCTTGACACATACATAAAAGCTGCATCAAGTTAATGAAATCACTGTAAAACCAAAGTAGAGAAAATACACGTCGCGGTTCTCAACTCTAACCGCAAAATCCCCCTGGCGGGAGGCGGTTTACAATTTTTAAATAATCAGCTGCAAATACCTCCACCCCCCTTAAACCAAACCCAAAAATCCCCTTAAAACCCAACCCCCCCTTAAACCTGGGCAACCCCTTAAACTCGTGCAACTCACCTTAAACCCCAACAAGCCCCCTTAAGCCAACAACCCCCCCCTTAAACCCGGACAAACCCTGTAAGCCCGGACAACCCCCTTAACCCCAACAATCCCCCTTAACCTCAGAACAACCCCATGTGCAACGTTCGCGCAATGCATACGCACATGAGCGCATACGTGCTGCGCGTGCATGTGTGCACGTCTGGGCGCAGGTATACCGGATTTGTGCCACAAACCCCCCTTAAAACCACCCCAGACCCAAAAACCCCCCTTAAACCCAAAAATCCCCTTAAAACCCCAACACCCCCTTAAACCTGGGACACCCCCCTTAAACTCGTTGCACCCACCTTAAACCACAACAGCCCCCTTAAGCCCAGACAACCCCCCTTAAACCAACCCGGACAACCCCTTTAAACCCGACCAACCCACCTTAAACCCCAACAATCCCCCTAGTACAGACAACCCCCCTTAAACCCGGACACCCCTTTAAACCCAGACAACCCCCTTCAACCCCACCCAACAATCACAATCCCCCTTAAAACCCAACAACCCCCTCAAAGCTGACAACCCCCCTTAAAGGGCCCATGGACAGCTTTAAACATACTTAAATACCACCAAAAAATGGTGTTCATTCATATTATGTATTGGTATCAATGTGAAATCTGCATGAAGTAATTGAGAAACCGTATATTTGGAATAAAAATTGGGCATAATATCATGTGTTTTGGACAACTTCAAAGGAAATTCAATGAAAGTGATTATCGCGCTGTCAAGGCGTACCCCAGAAGTTGACGCCGAGTACAATACGCGATACGCGATACGCGTCATGATCGGCATCGTGGAACGACGTGCGCGTGGCCCAGTTTTCTTGCATACGTACACAGCTGACTTCTCGTGGATATGCGTCGCCCGTGTTGTATCATAATGGCATAATTTATCTTGATTTGATGCCTTGAAATTACGATAAATGTGCTGTATAGTCGACGGCTGCACCAGCGGTGACCGTATGACAAGGAGATAAGACAGAATAGATTATTCAAGTTCCCAGACAAAGAAACCGACAAGGAGATGAGATCTGAGTGTGCGGTGAGGTTAGCCCACGGTGGCTTTGTTACAACTTGTTACTCTGACGTACTTAAATGGGGTCAAATCCAACTCCAGCATCTGGATACGCGTTCGCGAAAACAGGAGAAGGCGCCCGGCAGGGTGGGTATATTTTATCCTGAAATTTACACTTTCCCGATGTTCACTTTTAGAAATATCTGTGTTGCTTATATGATCAGGATACCGATGAGGTACGAAAATGTAAGAAATTAGGAAATGTATATCAGGGTTGTCAATGGACCTTTAAAAACCCGGACAACCCCCCTTAAAACTCGTGCAACCCACCTAAACCACAACAAGCCCCCTGAAGCCCAGACAACCCCCCTTCAACCCGGACAACCCCTAAACCCGACCAACCCTTTAAACCCGGACAACCCACCTTAAACCCCACAAAATCCCCCTTAAACCCAGACAACCCCACTTAAACCCCAACAATCCCCCTTAAACCCAAAAACCCCCCTTAAAGGTGGACAACCCCCCTTAAACAGGGACAACCCCCATAAACTCGTGCACACACCTGAACACAAAACAAGCCCCCTTAAGCCAGACAACCCCCCTTAAACCACAACCCCTGTAAACCTGGACAACCCCCTAAACCCGGAAAACCCCCCTTAAACCCGGCAACCCCCTTTAACCCAGACAACCCACCTTAAACCCCAACAATCCCCCTTAAAGCTGGACAACCCTTAAACCCGGAACCCCCCTTAACCCGGACACCCACCTTAAACCTAATCAGCGCGAGAGTACATGATTCCCCACCCCTCCATCAAGTTTCACAAATCGGACTTATGGATCTTCAGATATAGTTTGTTCACAAGCTTTTTGGGTAAAAAATAACCCCAAATAACTCATTAATTATGCACATTAGGTACATAATTAGCATATGCCACGCCCATAACTCTAATCAGATGAAGGATGGCAGTCTGATCCCAACCCAAGTCAAATCACCATAACCCTTATGGGTCTCATGTTTATGCGTTCACAAGATTGTTGTTTGGACGCGCGACACCGACACAGACGCCGCCGACGCCTTGATGATCGCATAATCCCCCCTTCTGCTTTTCAAGCCAGGGGATAAAAAGGTGAGTATGTGAAAGAATGGTCCACAGATGTCTAGGGGGGACCCTTTTCCAGTATACTAACTTCATGAGAACATTTGAATTCTTGATGGAGGAAAAAAGTAACAAAACCACAGAGATTGTTTGATATTTGAATTAGTACACGGGCAGTACACAAGAGGTGATGACAACAGAGGCTGTCTACACATGAATTGAACAAAATGTTCAAGGAGGAAACTGAAGGAGAGAGAGAGAGTATATAACTAGACAGAGTGAGAGAGTGGCCGATCCAGTGAACAATGAACCCTCGGATGTCACTTGTTTCTGGATAGACTGTTTTAAACAATTTATTTTTCTAAAGATGTGATGTTTTCATGCAAAGGATGGTATGACCAAAAAGCATGTAAATATGTGACTATGCTTGCCACCACAAAACAAACAAGGACTTTGGCACAGGACTTATGAAGTTAAAGGACAGAGAATGCAGAAATTTTGTTACAGAACATGAATCACAGCTGGTACAAGAAAACTGTTGACATCCAGTGTTTAAGAATGATGAACGAAAGATAAAACAAACTTGCTTATCAAAATAAAAAAACACATGAGTGAACGTTGTATTGTTAACAAAAAGTTTGTGAAGCTCCAAGAGGAATGGAGAGAGGAAATTCCCCTAGTGAGCTGAAAAACGGGAGTCGTTGAGTGAAGAAACAAACAAAATATGACTGCAATCAATGATTTTAATTGTGGTAAACATCTTGTCCTAAACTTGCAGGACTATGTGGAGAACCTGTCAGACTGGGAACAGAATCAGAGTGGAGAGTAAAAATAGGAAGAGAACAACACATAGTATGGAACAGGGGCAATTGCAAGAAGTCTGTCACACTTCTATATTGTCCAGCCTGAAATAAGGAGTGCTTGCCATAACTTCGCACCAGCGATTGTGCATGCGTTCGGGCACGCCGACTTTGTACGCTTGCGATTACAGCTGTGCTTCAGCCTGGGTCAAGAATGCCGTAATTCCTTAGTTTTTTTTAAGGCCGGCGAATATAGCAGTAAGGTCAGTGTGCGAGGCTTTTGGCCCAGGTGCGACTCCTCAAGCTGGTGCCTGGTTGAGTTTGTTGATGTTTGGAATGCATCGGGACACAAACAAGTTGAAAGCCTATACCAGTACATAAAGGACATTTCCTAGAAGCCCAGAAGGCACTTCCACCAACCAAGCAACGATCATGATCCACTCAGTGATGTATGATTTGATAAAAGACAGAAAAAAGTAACTAGACACTGCTCATCAGTTGTGAATAAGCAAGCTACGTTTGCATCTACAGAAGAGCAAGGTAGCAGGAGAATTCCCACGACTAAAGGACAGAAAAGTAAAGTTGACACTGCATCGGTTGTGTGAATAAGCAATGCGTCAAAACCTAAGGAATAGTTTGTACATATGCAGGGTACTAGTTATTTCATATTTATGCTTAAAAGTAGGTCATCGGCCCCGGTAAACACAATCAGTTGGCATTGACCTCTTTGACCCTTATATCCGGAAGAGTTAAACATAATCAAAACTATACTTTTTGGGAGTCTCTTACCTCAGGCAATAATTTGCAGATATAAACTATAATCAGATTAACTTTTAATGTTGAACCATGTACAAATTGACGGATGACCTTTTTTTTACCATTTTAGTCATTTTTAACCTTAACTCCAAAAACCAGTGGTCGGTAGATGTAAACAAATTATACATTTTGGGAATTCTTATGAATAGACGGACATTATGGCCTACATTTCAACATGACTGGGGCATTTTAAAAAGTTTGGCCCCTGTTGGGTTAAACTTAAATTGTCCCTGTTGAAAATTGATACCACAAATTGAGAGTACTACCTACCTAGCATTGATGTAGAGGGTCCATACAACTACAAAGGGTGTAACCTTTTTCTGTAGTGGGAGGTCAACGAATTCCTTAAATAAGGCCCTTGGAACTTCAGCTCCTGCTCTATAGGATCACCGGAGGTGCATTATCATATGAAAGCTCTGACAGGTCTCCTCTGTGGACCAATTCAGGTATGTTAATATTTTAGAGTGATGTCTTTTTGGGGGGGTTAAATAATAAAACCAGTTATTATTATTATTATAACCAGTTATTATTATAAATTGCATTTTCAAGAGTATGTGTATTGCACACCATAAAAGTTGCTATTTTTGGTTATTTTAATGGTATATCACAATCACAAATCAATTTTCAAAGATTACACATTTGATATTGTTACAAGAGACATGGAATTCTAACTATGTCACCATCATTTTCACAACATACAGGAAAACATGCAGGTGAATACATGTAGAGCAGAGTCGGCAGATACCAGGTGGGGTAGGACGTGCCAACCTAACAGCAACAGCGAATTCAAAACGGCATCAACTTCCGGGTGCTAGTCTGTTTCAATGACTTAAAGGTGCTTGTTCCGATTTATGTGTATTGTGTGCTCTACTTGATATGAGAGCCTGGCACTTGCACATACACCCCATCAAGTACCGTGGGAAACAAACTTGCGGTTTTGATGGTAGACGCAATGATGAATGTTGCAAAGCCCCATTCAATACTGTGCTAATGTTGAGGTTAACCACTAAAAGGCGTTTTTTGTTTATATCGTTCGAATGAAATGGATTTGAGGGCCAAATTTCAGGACAGAATGAGAAAAATAGGCCTTCATTTGATATCAAATCGTTACTAATTCCGGGTAAATCAGGGGGTCCCAAAGACGATCGGAACACGCACCTTAATGGTAGGAAGGGCGCTCTTAGCATATCGAACGGTTACACAAGACTTGACTAAAGACTAGGCCCTGGTCACGAATTATTTAAATCTACAATGAACGTTATTGGAAATTACACTATGTTGCACGCGGGTTAATCCACTAACACCAACGGATTGTGAAGTCGAATAATTTTTTCCTAAATTATCATGATATACTAACGGTAAACATCTTGTCCTTAAACTTGCAGGACATAATTAGTACATGGGAAATTGTAATTTAATGTTTTTGTTTAGTTTTTTTTCATAGACAATTTGGGACACCAATGTTTTTCCAAACAGAATTTCATGGAGAACCTGAAAATCATAGGCGTCAATTTTTTAAAATGTGTTCTTGGGTGTTTTATAAGGGGGCAACATTTGTACAGGGGAATAATGGAAGTGTTTAACAATTTTTTAAATTTTATACCAATCTGTTCGGTGGCTCATAAGGTTCTAAAAAGGTATAGTTTGCCAAAATTTACGACCTATTGTTTTAGGACAAAGGCTCAGGAGAGTTCAAGGTCATTATTTATAGAATGGTCTGATTTTGGTGAAACTGGTTTTACATCGTTCATTGGGTCATACCAAATAAGACAAATGTATATAGATTCTGTGTTTCTACTTTCAAAGTGAGACGTTCACAGATATTGACTAGTGGCCTCCCATACACTCGGTGGACCACAGCCATATTTGCCCTAGTAATTATCATCAAATGTCATTGACAATGCGACCTGATATTTTCGGCTTCTGTTTACAGTAAGACGAAACAATTTGGCACCATTTTTAAAACAAACCAATGAATATGAAATGTTACCCAGTGTGACCTTGGAACCCGGTTGGCCAAAGACTAGGCCTCGGTCACAAATATTTAAATCTAAATGAACGTTATTGCGAAATTACACTATCTATGCCCGTGAAAGGGGCATAGTATTCTGCTTATGCTGTTTAGTCTTCTCATCCTTCTTCTGCCTTCTTCTGCCAAACGGCTGGGCCGACTATTGACCAAAATCGGTCAGAAGAACCACTGACCCAAGCTACATCAGGGGTGTCATAGTTGACCTTTGACCTCTCGTAGGGGTCAATAGAGGTCAAAAAGAAAAAAATATTGGAAGCCTACTTCTTCTACAGGTAAGGTGCGCTACTGCTGAAACTTCTGCATGAGCATCGTCATTGGTCAGTGTATACAGTTTGTACACAGAATTAATATCGGAACTCCTTAACAGTCAAAATGGCGGAGATCATAATTAAATATGCAAATATGCTATATCTCAAAATCGTATAACACTTGGCTAGGTGATGTCTGTGCAAAAGTTGCGGTAAATGTCAAAACGAATCATGTGACAGAATATATGCCCGCGGGGTCACGTGTAAGATATGCAAATGAGCTAAGTAATATGCAACAACGCTATAACATCATTCACCAAAGTAGATATTTAGGTCAAATGTGTTCAAAGAACCACTTGGGAAAAAGCTCTATTTCTTATTGCACAATATGGGGTCAAAGGTCAAAATGGGGTCATCTAGGGTTCAAATATAAAAGAAGCTTAATTGAACCTACACAGCTATGCCATTTTGTAGGCGTCAATGACAAAGTGAAAAAGTGAAAATGAAAGGGTCAAAGGTCAACAACACAAACTTCGCGACATGTGCACTATGACTTCATCCTACGAACCGGGCTAGTCTCTGGAGTTGTATAGTGCTGTTTAGTCTTCTCTCGTCTTCTTACGACCATCGCTTTTTCGCCTTCTTCTGCCAAACGGCTGGGCCGAGATTGACCAAAATCGGGCAGAAGAACCACTTGACCCAAGCTAAAGCAGGGGTGTAATAGTTTGACCTTTGACCATCGGTAGGGGTTCATTAGAGGTCCATAACTAAAAATCTTTGGAAGCCTACTTCTACAGGATTACCGTCGCTACGTACGAAAACTCCGCATGAGCATCGTCTTGGTCAGTGTATACAGCTTGTAGACAGAATTAATATCGGAACTCATTAACATTCAAAATGGCGGGCTATATCTAATTAATATGACAAAAATGCTATATCTCAAATGATAACACTGGCAAGGTGATTATGTGCCAAAAGTTGCGGATAATGTCGAGACAAATCATGTGACAGAATATTGGACCCAGGGGTCACGTGTAACATATGCAAATGAGAATTATATGCAAAAACGCTATAAATCATAAACCAAAGTAGTATTTATGTCAAATGTGTGCACAAGAACCACTGGGAAAGATCTATTCTTTGTGCACAATAGGGGTCCAAAAGGTCAAAATGGGCGTCATCTAGGGGTCAAATAGCTTTCTAATTTATGTGGCACAGATGGGTTCAAAAGATCAAAATGGGGTCACCTAGGGGTCAAATCTAAAAGAAGCTTAGCTGATGAATCTAACTGTGCCATCGTGTAGGCCTAGATGAAAAATGAAAAAGACTCAATGGCTTACTATCCCTTTAAGTAGGAAGTATGCCCGAAATGCTCTATTATTTATGTGTACAAATGGTTTTGCCAAAGGTCAAAATGGGGTCATCTAGAGGTCAAAATTACAAAGAAGCTCAATTGAAAAATTAACTATGCCATTGTGTAGGTCTGAATGAAAAACAAAACGAGTCTACAGTGACCCAACTCTGTGGACCTCTCGTTAAGGGGTAAAAAGTCCAAAATTTACCTTTTTTCTAAAATTCAAATTGCTTAATTGCAAAAATACCTGTACATTTTGTAAGGGCTCAATAAAAGATGAAATCAATGGCGTAGATTTCTTGCCGGTATTGGGGGTATGATCAGGTTGGTGAAGAAAAGGGGGTGTCTGAGGGGAATGTGCCCCCCTAGAGGAAGCTGGAAGACTTGGATTTTTGATCCTGAATTCCATGCAATTTGTGCATACTTTGAGGTAAAATTTAGTAAAATACTTAAATTATCACATTTCTAGTACAATTTGTACATTTTATCACTTTTAACATGCTTATGGGCATAACATGGGGGGGGGGGATGATCACATAGACCACCCCCCCCCCCTGGTCAAACATTGGGGGGACAATTATCACCTCACCCTCCCCCCGGATCTACGCTATGGATGAAATAAAGTCTACACGGACCCCGTTCTGTGATCATTGGTTAAGGATTCAACAGGGCCTAATCCTAACCCGGGATCCTAACCCTAAGTTCTGACCTTAAAACAGTAATCCTAAAAAGTAATCCTACTGCAAAATGGTGCGTTATTCTGAAGGTTAAATAGAGTCTAGAAAGAAGGGTAAAAGGAATCAAAATTTGTTGAAATTGAAAAAGAACCGTGAGTTATTACATCTCGAACACCCAGCCCAGTCCCGGGGCCCAGTCAAAAGCTGCCAAACCAGGTAAGTGTGGTCACACGAAAGACGAAAAAGTCTACGGTACGGTCTGCCGAGCACTTTGGAAACGTTAGCCCATAGTACAGTAGGTTAATAATCATTTCTGGACTGGTCGGATAAAACCACCATTATTATTTTGCGATTCTTCGTTAAGGTGATGCAATAGGCACGCTGAAATTATAGCCAGTAGGCCTACCCACCAGTTTAAAGAGTCATAACTCCTGAAGTAAATTGCAAAAATCAAACGTGAACCCCTCAAATGAAAATCTACAGATGTTTTTACAATGTACAAGAAAAAATAATTGTATTTGATCACTATAGACCCTATTCACGCACCGGCCGTTTTTCAAAATTTGCCAGCTAAGCGTCGCTCTCGGTGCAACTAATTGCGTCCCCGCGAACTTCATGGTGCAAGATGAGGTATGTCATACGCTGTGCGCGTTCATGCCACTCAACACGTGTGACGCTTTCGAATTTATAAAACGCAGGTTAGTTAATGTTTTAGAACGAGGCGTGGATGGCACAAATTTTGGAAAATGGCTGCCGCGTAGTAGGGTCTATTACCGGAGTTTGTCATGCGATGGAAAAACATGGGAAAAAGGTCCGAAAAATTAAAAATTTGGAACAAAGAATTGCACCCGAGGAAAAAATTGACAATCGTTTTTGGTTTTCAGAACATTTACACAGGAGGGTATATTGTTTTAATGAATATGTTTGATTAGGATTAAACAAAATATCGTGGCGTATTTTAGGTGTTGACTATCGCATTCCCTTAAGGCCAAAAAACCCAAATTGTTGCTTGTCCACTTCCGACCGGCCGTCCTTGCTTTGCGACTGTAAAACTTTTTTCAAAAAAGTTTTTTTTTCAATTTACCACGAAATGACCAAACTATCCCGTCGGAAAAAATGTCCCATGGAAGAGAAACAGCTTCCCAATCGTGGCCGAGCCTCAACTGAGAATTTCCACCTCCAGCGCCGCATTTCTCCGACTTGCGAAGGCCGTGGGGAACAACACACACACCGCGAATTCTAGGAATGAGACGTATTTAACGTGTATCAAATGTACGAAAAACACAATATCGCGTGGTCAAATTCGCTGTGTAAAATAAAAGTAACACCGATAAACCAGTAGTGAATGACATTTTCATTCTGTTAATCTCCATTTTACAAATGCTATTTTGTATATATTTGTGAAAAATGCCACAAAATTATTTTACTTGAAAAATGTTTGACGGGGTCACAATATATTCTGCGCAAATCACCAGGTGTTTTAGTTGACTTCCAATATGGCGAACGTCCACACTACCCCCCCCCTCGACGAAATGTCGTTGGCGATCCTGGTCACATATTGAGCAAAAACTCTACTGTCCGAAGAGCGCAGCTTCAATCGTGATCAAAATTTACAAGAACGTACGAATCACTTCAAGTTGAACGCTGCCGGTCTTCATTCAAGGGATATACGTTGCCGCATTGAAAAAAAAAGAAAAAAAACGTTTCCGGACCGACCGACCCAATTTTTTAAAATCAGTTGTGGACAAGCAAACAATTTATTTTTTTTGGCCTAAGTGTGTTGTTGTTGTTCTTTTTCGTCCAAAAGTATTTTATAATCTAGTAACGTTGTGGGGGTCTGGGGGTGCATTCTGTATGTTTTCCCTTTACCACCAGACCAAGTACAGGGAATTCAAAAATACGAAAAAAAAAAAAAATGGACACCAAATATAAAGCTTTCTTTAGGCAGGATCTAGTTACCCCCTTAATTGTTCACGAAATACGGAGAAATATTTACCGTCTGGTGCGGTCCGAAGGCTGAATGGAATACGGCACCAGACTGTTAAAGGGATACTAACCCGGATACTAAGCGATTTGAAAATTCAGACAAAACAATTCTATATTGGCGATTGATATGATAGAACTAGCCAGGAAACTGAAATCCTCACCTTTTATTTGGTCAAACAAGCTTATTTAACTACATTTTAAGGGAAAATTGTTGATTTTTGATAAAAGTTCCGTGGGCATAATTCCACTACCAGTCCCCTATGGACACACGTACATGTGCGCGCACTTTGTTGGCAGTTAACGCGCGGTTCTATCGAGTTTTAACAAGCCAAATTGTATTTTGACACACTTGATTTTCAGCTTGGAGAAGTGGAAAACTCCACACCCTATTTTTTAAGAAAATGGTTTACTATCCCTTAATATCTCGTATTTTGTAAGAGGCAAGTAGGGGGTAACGAATTTATCCTTTAGTGAACCTACGTATGCGTACCTCCAAAGTTGGTGCTTTTGAAGTTGTTCTAATTTTTGGTAAACTGCCGACTAATATTACGCGTATCTAACGTATCCATTAGAACCACTCTACTTCGTTGCTTCTTCTACGCAGAAATTCGGCATTAAAATGTTGGATTCCAGTTGTTTCTTTAATATTAAAATATGCATTGCCGTCGACGAGAATTAAAGTTATAGGCACACCGTGAACCTACTCACGACCCCCCCCCTATCTTATGAAAATCGTGAGTTGCACTACCAAAATCTGTTTAAAACATGTGAATTTGGCTGCTTTCTTCAACTGTAATTGTTACGTGATAATCGTAGTATACAGTGCCATCGCTGGTAAATGCCACACAACTTCGTGTTTTGATCAAGCACAGCGCATGCAATGCATGACTGCGATGGAGTCCTGCCAGTTTAACAAGTAGATGGATAGCCAGAATTTAAGCTGACTCAGAGATGTCCGGGAGGGCGCCCTCAATTTTCAAAAATTGTGTTTTTTGCATATACATATGCTTGTCCATATAATAATCACTGTGTGAAATACTAAGCTCAATCGAAGGCCTTCATATGAAATCTGCAACTTTGTTTAAAAATTCCGGATCCGTAATTTTGGTATACACGGTATCCTATGCACTGTTATACTTGTACATACATGTGTACTGCATGACACGAAAAATCCGATTCAGTTCTACTTTGGAAATTTTAGGATTTTAGGTGAGTATCTTTAGTTCCAGTTGACTATTTTTAATTGCGACACAAAAATATATATTTCGAAATCTCTGAGTCAGACTTTAAGTCAGCAGTGCTTGTGTTTGGCATCATTTTATTAAGAAGCCACATACCGATATCCAGTAAAATGATGTAGCATTTTGTTATGGTGGACCTGAGGCTGAAGGCTAGCTTCATAAATGATTTCTTTGTCAAATCATGAAATGATACTTGGAATACATAATTCGTGGACCTCCGTGCCTGGAACGTCAAAGTGGTTACAAATATTCCAAGAATAAAATAACTGGCACTTCCATTAAAGAATATGTGATCCGTTTGGAAGCCCCACTCTCCTTAGATGAAGGCCTGTCTAAAATAGTCTTGAATTGATTTTCAGTCCTCCAAATTGGTGTAATGTTGCACGAATTCAGATCTCATACCGCATACCGTGCATGCTGTAGGCCTATACTCAGGGATTGTGCATACACGGTGTACGTATCCAAACCACACACAGCATACAGGGAAACGGCGCACAGCAGTAGAGCCAGGGCTCTGACACTGACATTTAACGTAGTCTAAATAGATACATACATGCCTCGGCTCACTCAGCCGTTCACTGTGTCCATGTATCACACATCTATATTTCCCGGCGTCATGGATTCAATCTCCAATGGCAGTTTTCCAACACAAATAATCCTTTGCTGGCACAAAATTACTTCCATTTTCGTTTCTTCACCCTTCATAGAACAAGTGGGCTGAAAAGATTGATGCACAGTTGTGTTGGTTTTGTAGAATATTTAGGTGAAAATTTTCGGTCCCTTCACACTCAGGGAGTTTCGGTTATGCGATAACCAATATGCATCTTATGACTCTTTTATTCAAACATGGCTGGATTAGAGTAACTTCTGTACTAACATAATTACAGGGACCTTCATGAGATCTGTTGTGACATAACCTCTCTGTTTTGGTACAACATTCTAGAGAGGACCACAAAATAAACCGATGCTGATTTCCGTGATTTTGACTTGCCATTTAATTTTCGAGTATTTTTTGTAGATCTTAGTTCTCCCCCATAGGCCACTGTGTTTAATTTAATTGTCCGGATCCGGACAATAATAGTACAATTACAAAAAAAGGCTCTAGCTGTTTTCATAACGAAAGGTTTGTTGCCTTATTCCTTCAGGATACTTATTAATTTGAAGGTAGGCTATGTTTTCATGCAGAAATTTGGCTTTGTCAAAAAAATTGAGGCTCCTTCCCCATCAAATCTCTGAATGTCCCTTTAATTCGTTGGGCCCGATGTACGATGAAAGTCCATTCACTACACACACACACTATCGGAACAAGGGAAGAGTGCTCGTCAACAAGCCCTGACCTGCATGTACAATTAGCATGTCTACCAAAATATTTTTTCAGGAAAACCAATTTTCATTTCCAGACCATTTAAATTAAAGTCCGACTCATAGATTTCCTGAGTAAGGGCGCCCTCAATGTTCCAAAAAAATCGTGTTTTTTTGCATGTACATAATGCTTGTCCAATATACTAATCACTGTGTGAAATTGCTAAGCTTAAATCGAATTCCTTCATATGAAATCGCAACTTTGTTCTAAAATTCCGGATCCGGAATTTTGTTATACCCATATCCTATGAGACGTAATAATACACATATGTTTACTACTGCATCAAAAACGAAAATCCGATTCATCTCAAATTTCGGATTTGTGCATGTTAGGTTACAATCTATAGTTCTATTGATTAGTTTCATATTAACAAAAAAATAATATGTTTTTTTGTATATTAATTTTGAAGACTTTAAAAACAAAAATTGAAAAAAAAAATTATTTGGAACATTTTAATTTGGCTAACTTGATCCTTTGCAGCTGGATTAAAGGCGACTCAGAGATTTCCTGAGGAGGGCGCCCTCACTTTCCAAAAAAATCGTGTTTTTTTTGCATGTACATAATGCTTGTCCATATCTAAGCACGTGTGAAATTGCTAAGCTTTAAATCGAATTCCTTCATATGAAAATCACAACTTTGTTTATAAAATTCCGGATCCGAATTTTTTGTTATCACAGAATCCTATGGGACGTAATACTTCACACATAAATTTTTACTGCAATCAAAACGAAAATCCGATTCATCTCAATTTCGGATTGTGCATTTTAGGATACTTTCTTTAGTCTAGTTGACTATTTTTTTCATTATACACAAAAAATAATTTTCGAAATCTCTAGTCAGACTTTAAAAACATAATACTAGTAAGCTTGTACTTTACTATTTAAACATGAAAATAGTATTGGCTGTAAAGGTGGAGGTCACAAATGCTTTTTCAGTATTTTTTAGGGAAAGGGTTTTTTTTTGTGGGCCGCCAGCTAATGCTGTCAGACCACTTTATTCGCATCCGTTGTGCGTTTTTAATGTCATGTGTTGTGTTTGGTGGATGTGTGTGTCAACAATTGGTTAAGTTTTTTTTAAATTGACCTCTTGAAATTTGAACTTCAATTGGAACAAACTTCTGTCATATGTGCACATTGGGATCAACCCATATTTGATTTAGGTCAAAGGTCCATGTTGAAAGGTCAAAGCTCATGTGAGGAATCAAGTTGAAAAGGGCTAAAAATGTAAAATTGATCTAAATTGAAAACTTGAGTTCAATTGGAACCAAACTTTTTGTCATAGGTGCGCCATGCGACTCCTCATATGTTGATGAGATCAAAGGTCCGTGCCAGGGTCAAGGTCATGGGCGGCCCCAGTTCATTCTTTGAATATAGCGAGCGCGAAAGCCGAGAACCGCGAAATTCTAGTTTGTTCTATTTGACTTCATCTTAAAACATGAAATGAACAAAATTTTTGGTTTGGGATACAGAGAAATTTTGCCGTGTTTCCCTCTTATGTCACCATACCGTTTACTTAAAAAAATCTTAAATTTGTGGAGGAGTGATTGGAGTGAATTTGAGTAAAAATCCTTCACATAACTAGGTTTCTCTGGAATTTACTATGATTTGGGGTCTAATATCTGTGAATTAACCAAATACCTAATTTTGAAAGTTACAAGGAAAATTTTTTTTTAATTTTGCATTTTCTTAAAAGGGACATTAGTGGGTCACAAAAAATTGAGCGTGAGGGCACTTTCCAAGATTTTTGCACAGTTTTCGTCCTTTACGCATTTTAAAAGTTAATCTCAAAGATAATCACAAGTTTTGACCTGCTTAAATTCCCACCACAAAAATAAGGTATGTGCAACAAGAGGGCACTGCACATTCGTCTCTTGGACCCAGTTCGAAAATTTTGTCATTTCATGTTGAGATAAATAATGGACTACAAAAAACTGTTTCCCAAAGCAATAAAAAAAGACCCACTATAGATATCCCCCTCCTAATCAAAATTCCAAAACGTGAAAAAAAAAAACCCGGAATTTTAAAAATTAGGAAGCGTTATTGTTTTGTTCAGTCGAAACTCCTTTTTTTTCCCAGTTTCAAAATTAGGGGCGGTTGGTCGAAGACAACCAAACAGTATTTTTTTCTTTGGCGTAATGGTCGACATGACTCCCAAAACTTTGAAGTGTCAGGGAAAAAAAATCGCACTAACAAAACACATAGGATGGAAAGCAAGATACCTAATAAAAGGCTGCACACCTTTGATTTAAATATTTGGTTAAATCTAGGCATGGTATTGTAACAGTGATATTGATAGGGCCGTATGTCATGAACTGGGTACACTAAAAATGGGGGATCTGTGTACACTCCAACTTTTTTTTTTTCAGTTTTAATTCCATTTAATTCTTAAACTATTTGACTATGTTCAAAGAATTGCTGTTTATTATTGCTAGAAGCCTGCTCTTTAATATAAAACCATTTTCAGCCCTATTAGATTAGTATTATGAGAGTTGCGGTCGAAAACCTTCAGCTTGGTAGCGGGGGATACGGCGGGGGGGAGCCCGGCGGGGGGGGGGGGGGGGGGGGGAGCCATAGACATTAAACACAAAACGCGTGAAAACGCATCGCCTATAAATTTAAATAAGTAGAGAAGTAAACAATTGTGGGGCTAAAAATTGCACATACACTGCTCTGAATTATAGATCTAACTCATGATACAAACTAAGGTTCCATTAATGTAGTAATTAATTAGTAAATTAGATGTTAATTAGGTACAAATTTTGATCACTTTTGGGGGATATTTGGCTGTTCTGTGCTAAAATATATCTCAAAAACGAGGTAGAAACTTGGATTAACTTGATTTTAATTATCTTTATAATTCTCTTCTTTTAATCACACATTGGTATCCCTTATATAAAAGGTAATTAGCCTAATGAAGCATTAATAATTTAATTTCATGACCAATGTCATCTTCAAACCAAATTGTGGCATTTGGGTGGGACCTACATGGAGTCACATGAGTTTGGAGACATTTTGTGAATTTGACCACCCTGTATGTTCAAAACAGAACAACATTAGTTATCTCCCTATTATTTTTTGGAGGGCCTTTTGTCATGTCTTTCAAAATCCACATCTGGTTTGACCTGCACATTTTTGGAAAAAAAATTGACCAAGGTATATGAAAATGACAAAATATGTAATATTTCTTATGTTACACCCTATAGGAATTTTACCCACCCTGATTATTGTCTCTCTTTTGGCCATATCTGACATCCTTGTAGTATAAGCTTTCCAAATGTATACTTATAGACAGTTTACATGTAAGGAATAAAAGTTGTGTTGAGAGTAATCCATATTGGTGCCTTTTTGTCATTTGCCATGTGGAACATTTTTTGTACCCAGTTCATGGCATATGGCCATAGGGATTCTGAGCTGCCATAATTTTGCTTTGAAACTCATGCACTGAATTGGCTACTTCCCGGTGTAACCAGACCTGACCGTCCGGGGGGGGGGGGTGGCAAGACTCAGTTTATCTTTGAAAATTTTAGGCAAAAGGTTGACCCCTTCAAAAATTACGTGTCGAAAAACTGAAGAGCAACAAAAAAGGGGGGCCCAGGTGCAGGACAGTGACTCAAAGCAATGCAAATCAACCTCAAACATACTGTGAACAATTGTTGTGGTTTTTAATATCATTTACAAATGCTATTTTGTATATATTTGTGAAAAATAGCCACAAATTATTTTTACTTGAACATGTTTGACGGGGACATATATTTGCGCAAATCACCGGTGTTTAGTGACTTCAATATGGCGACGTCCACAGAATGATTCAGTTGGCAATCCTGGTCACATATGGAGCAAAAAACTCACTGTCGAAGATCGGCAGCTTCAATCGTGATCAAAATTTACAAGAACTGTACGATCACTTCACGTTGAAGCTGCCCGGTCTTACTTAAGGGCATATACGTTGCCGCATCTGAAAAAAAAAGAAAAAAAACTTTTCCCGACAGACCGACCCAATTTTTTAAAATCAGTTGTGGAAAGCAACAATTTATTTTTTTGGCATAAGTTGTTGTTGTTTTTCTTCTTTCCGTCACAAGTATTTATATCTAAGTCACTGGTTGTGGGGTCTGGGGGTGCATTCTGTAGTTTTCCCTTTACCACCAGACCCCAAGTACAGGAATAAAAATACAGAAAAAAAAAAAAAAAAAGGGACAAATTAAAAAGCTTTCTTTAGGCAGAGAGTTACCCCTTAATTGTTCACGAAATTACGGAGAAAATATTTACCTCTGGTGCGGTCCGAGGCTGAATTGGAAGACGGCACCAGACCGGTAAAGGATTACTAACCCGGAAATAAGCGATTTAAAAAATGTCAGATCAAAACAATCTATATTGGCGATTTGATATGATAGAAACTAGCCAGGAAAATGAAAATCCTCACATTTTTTGGTCACCCCCCCTAAAAAAGCTATTTAACTACATTTTTATGGGCGGGAAAATGTGATGGAATAAAAGTTCCGCCCCCATGGGCAATAATTCCACTACACAGTCACCTATGTGACGTACACGACACGTGCGCGCAATTTGTTGAGTTAACGCGCGTTCTATCGTAGTTTTAACAAGCCAAATGTATTTTGACACACTGATTGTTCAGTGTAGGAGAGTGAAAAACACACACTATTTTTTTAAGAAAATGTTTACGATGCCCGTTAATATCTTCCGTATTTTGTAAGAGCAAGTAGGGGGTAACGGAATTTATCCTTTAGTGAACATACAGTAGGGTACCTCCAAAGTTGGTGCTTTGAATTGTTCTAAATTTTGGTAACGGCCCGACTAATATTAGCGATCTACAGGGATCCATTTACACGAAACACCTTACTATCGATTGTTCTGCTAGCAAGGAAATTCTTGCATTAAAAATGTTGGAATTCAAGTGTTTCAGCTGTAAATATTAATATGCATTGCGTCGACGAGGAAGTTAAAGGTTATAGCACACCGTGAACCTACTCACGACCCCACTAGTCTTTGAAAATCGTGAGTTTGCACTGCCAAAACATCTGTTTAAATCATGTGAATTTGGTTGCTTTCTTCCAACTGTACGTTGTTACATGATCAATTCGTAGTATACAGTGCATCGCTGGTAAATGCCAAATAAATTCGTGTTTTGATCAGACAGCGCAGCAAGCATGAATGCGATGATCATGCCAGTTTAACACGTAGATGGATAGCCAGATTTAAAGGCGGACTCAGAGATTTTCGGGGAGGGCGCCCTCAATTTAAAACAAAATTGTGTTTTTTGCAATACATAATGCTGTCCATTTATAATAATCACTGTGTTGAATATAAATAAGCTCAAATCGAGGCTTCATTATAGAAATCGCAACTTTGTTAACAATTCCGGATCCGGAAATTTGTAAACACGGTAATCCTATGCACTGTTTGACTGTACATAAATGTGTACTGCATAAAACGAAAAAATCGATTCAGTTCTAACTTGGGAATTGGGAGGTAGGTGAGTATCTTAGTTCAAGTTGACTATTTTTAAATTGCTACACAAAAAATATATATTCGAAATCTCTGAGTCAGACCTTTAAGTCAGCAGTGCTTGTGTTTGGCATCAAGTTTATGAGAAGGCCACATACGATATGCCATGTAAAGGATGTAGCATTTTGTTATGGTGGACCTGAGGCTGAGGCTGCTTCATAAATGATTTCTTGGAAATCATGAAATGTACTTGTAAGTACCATAATTTAGTGGACCTCTCGTGCCTGGAAAGTCAAAAGGGTTACAAATAATTCACGAATAAAAATAATGGCCACCTTCCATAAAGATATGTGATCGTTGGAAGCCCACTTCCTTAGATGAAGGCTCTGTCTAAAATAGTCTTGAATTTTCAGCCTCCAAATTGGTGTAATGTTGCACTAAGTCAAGATATCATCCGCATACCGTGCATGATGTAGGCCTATACTCAGGGATGCTGTGCATACACGGTGTACGTAATCAAATCACACACAGGCAATACAGTTGAAACGGCAGCACAGCAGTAGATGCAGGGCTCTGGCCACTGACATTAACGTAGTCTAAAATAGAACATAAATGCCTCTGCTAACTCAGCGTTACTGATGTCATGTATCACCACATGCCTATATGTCCCGGCGTCATGAGATTTTCAATTCTCCAAATGGCAGTTTCAACAACAATATCACTTTGCGCACAAAAATTACTTACATTTCGTTCTTCACACTTCATAGAACAATGTGGGCTGAAAAAAATTGATGCACATTTGTGTTGGTTTTGTAGAATATGAGGTGAAAAATTTCGGCCCATTGCACACGCTAGGGGAGGTTTCGTGATGCTGATACCAATAGGCATCTATGTGGGATCTTATTCAAACAGGGCTGGATAGAGTTAGACTTAGGGGACTAACATTAAAGGGACATCAGAGATCTGGTGGTGATCATAACCTCTCGTTTTGCTACACATGTTCTACTGAGAACCACAAAATAAACCGATGCTGAAATTTCAGTTGATTTTGACTTTCCATTTAAATTTAGGAGTTATTTTTGTAGATCTTAGTTCCCCATAGGCCACTGTGTTAATTTAAGTGTCCGGATCCGGACACTTAATAGTAAAATAATACCAAAAAGGCTCTAGCTGTTTCATAACGAAAGTTTGTTGCCTTTACCTTCAGGATACTTCTTAATTTGAGGTAGGCTATGTGTTCATGCAGAAATTTGGCTTGTCAAAAAATGAGGGCGCCCTTCCCATTCAAATCTCTGAATGTCCCTTTAATTCGTTGGCCCGATGTACGATGAAAGTCCTTCACCACAACACCCACTATCGGACGAAGGTGAAAGCTCGTCAACAGCCCATGACCTGCATGTAACAATTTAGCACGTCTACAAAAAATATTTGTCGGAAAACAAATTTTTCATGTATAGACCCTATATCAAATTAAAGCGACTCAGAGATTTCCTGAGGAGGCGGCCCTCAATTTCCAAAAAAAATCGTGTTTTTGCATGGACATAATGCTTGTCCATATACTAATCACTGTGTGAAAATTGCTAAGCTTAACGAATCCTTCATATAGAAAATCGCAACTTTGTTATAAATTCCGGATCCGGAATTTTTGTTATACACGATCTCCTATGGGGACGTAATAATACACATAAATGTTTACTGCATCAAAAACGAAAAATCCGATTCATCTCAAATTTCGGATTTGGGCATGTTAGGTTACTATCTAAGTTCGAGTTGATTATTTTTCATTATGACACAAAAAAATAATATTCGAAATCTCTGAGTAGACCTTTAACAAAAATTGAAAAAAAAAATGAATTTGCGAACATTTTATTGGACTAACTGAATTTCCTTTGCCGCTGGATTAAAGTCCGACTCAGAGATTCCTGAGAGGGCGCCCTCAATTCCAAAAAAATCGTGTTTTTTGCAGGTAAATATGCTTGTCCATATACTAATCAATGTGTGAAAATGCCTAAGCTTAAATCGATTTCCTCATATAGAAAATCACAACTTGATAAAATTTCCGGATCCGGAATTTTTTTGTTATCCACAGTATCCTATGGGACGTAATACTACAACATATGTTTAATGCATCAAAAACGAAAAATACGATTCATCTCATAATTCGGAATTGTGCATTCTTAGGTTACTATTTTAGTTCTAGTTGATATTTCATTATAAACAAAAAAAGACCATATTTCGAAATCTTGAGTCGACTTTAACATCAATTACTTAGTAAGAGTAGTAATTACTATTTAAAAACATGAAAATAGTATTGGGCCTGTATGGAGGTCAAAAAGTGCTTTTTCAGTTATTTTCTGGGAAACAGGTTTTTTTGTGGCCGCCAGCTATAGCTGGCAGCGCACATTAGCATAGTTGTGCGTGTGTATGTATGGTGGTGTTTGTGTGGATGTGCTGTGTCAAAAATTGTTAAGTTTTTTTTTAAAATTGACCTCAATGAAAAGTTTAACTTCAATGCACCAACAAACTTCTGTCATAGTGCAAGCAATGGGATCCTTCATTGTTGATGAGGTCAAAGGTCATTTCAAAGGTCAAAAGCTATGTGAGGGCAAGTGAAAAATGGGCTAAAAAGTAAAATGATATAAATTGAAAACTTTGAAGTTTCAATTGGAACCCAAATTTGTCAGAGGTGCGCCATGCGATCCCTCATATGTTGATGAGATCAAAGGTCACGTGCCAGGGTCAAAGGTCATGGGGGCCCACAGCTATATTCTTTGAATATAGCGAGCGCGAAAGCCGAGAACTTCGAAATTCTAGTTTTTTCTATTGGACTATTCTGAACATGAAATGACAAAATTTTTGGTTTGGGATCAGAGAAAATGTGCAGTGCCCTCTTATGTCACATACCGGTACTTAATATTTGTGGAAGGAGTGATTGGAGTGAATTTGAGTACAAAATCTTCAAATAACTAGTTTTCTGGAATATTACTATGATTTGGTGTCAATATAGTGAATTGAACTCAAAATACCTAATTTTGAAAGTTACAGGAAAATTTTTGCATTTTCTTAAAATGGACATTGGGGGTCATAAATGAGCGTGAGGGCACTTTCCAAGATTTTGCACAAGTTTTCTTCCTTTCGCTATTTAAAGTAATTATCAAAGATAATCACCAAGTTTGACCTGCCCTAAAAAATTTCCCACCACAAAAATAAGGTATGTGCAACAAGAGGGCACTGCACACTATTTTCTTGGACCCAAGTTCGAAAATTTGTCATTTCATGTTGAGATAATTAATGGAATACAAAAAAAAACTCGTTCCCAAAGCAAGTAAACAATGACCCATCTATAGCCCACTCTAATCAAAATTCAAAAAGTGAAAAAAAAAAAAAAACCCTGAACTTTTAAAAATTAGGGCGTTATTGTTTTGTTCAGTCAAACTTTTTTACCAGTTTCAAAATTAGGGGCGGTTGGTCGAAGACAACCAAACAGTATTTTTTTCTTTGGCGTAATGCGGACATGACTCCCAAAACTTGAATGTCAGGGAAAAAACATCGCCTAAAAAAAGCACATAGGCTGAACTGCAAGATACCTAAATTAAAACGGCTGCACACCTTTGATTTAAATCTTTGGTTAAATCTAGGCATGGTATGTAACAGTGATAATTGATAGGGGCGTTGTCATGAACTGGGTACCACTAAAATGGGATCTGTTTACACTCCAACTTTTTTTTTTCAGTTTCATTCCATTAATTCTAAAAAACTATTTGACTCCGTTCAAAGAATTTGATGTTTATTTATTGCTAGAAGCCTGCTCTTAATATAAAAACCCTTTTCACCCTATTAGATTAGTATTATGAGAGTTGCGGTCAAAAACCTTGGAAGCTTGGTAGCGGGGGATACGGCGGGGGGACGCGGGCGGGGAGGGGGGGGAGCCATAGACATTACACACAAAATGCGTGAAAACGCATCGCCTATACTTTAAATAAGTAGAGAAGTAAAACATTGTGGGGCTCAAATTGGAACATACTGTCCTGAATGATAGATTTAACTCATGATACAAACTAAGGTTCCATAAGTAATTTAATAATTAGTAAATTAGATGTTAATTATGTCAAAAGTTTGGATCACTTTTGGGGGATATTTGGTGTTCTGTGCTTAAAAGATATCTCAAAAACGAGGTAGAACTGGATTAACTTGATGTTAATTATCTTATAATTCTCTTATTTTAATCACACAATTTGGTATCTCCGTATATAAAAAGGTAAATTAGCTAATGAAGCATAATAATTAATTTCATGACCAATGTCATCTTCACCCAAAATTGTGGAATTTGGGTGGGACCACATGGAGTTACATGAGTTTGGAGACATTTTTTGAATTGACCACCTTGTATGTTCAAAACAGAACAACATAGTTATTCCTTTATTATTTTTGGGAGGGGCCTTGGTCAGTCTTTCAAAAATTCCACTCTGTTGTGACCTGCAATTTTTGGAAAAAAAATTGACAAGGTCTATGAAAAGACAAAATATGTAATATTTCTTTATGTTACCCCATAGGAACTTTGTTTAACCATACTGATTCTGGTATCTCTTTGGCAAATATTGAATACTTGCTCCAGTTAAGCTTTCCAAAAACGTATACCCCCATTACTATACACAGTTTACCCCATGTCAACGAATAAACGTTGGTTGTTGAGCAGTAACTACATATGTGTGGGACTTTTTTTGTCATTTGAAAATGCTTGTAACAATGGTTGTACCCAGTTTAATGGATATATGGCCATAGGGATTCCTGAGGCTGCCATATTTCTGCTTTGACAATCCTGCACTTGACCAAGGCGTACTTCCTTGGGTGTAAACACAGACCCCTGAACCGCGTCCTGTGTGGGGGGCGGGGTGGGAGCAAGACTCACCGCTTATCCTTCTTGACAATATTTCACGGCTAAGTTGACCACCCTTCAAAAATGACCGTTGTCCGAAAAACTGAAGAGCATTACAAAAAACGGGTGGCCTCATGGTGTCAGGTACACGTGATCACATGCCACATTGCCCCATTCACTACCCCCCTCCATCACCCCTCACAACTATCCTTCCGTACTGTTGTTTATACCCACATATTATCCGGTATTCATGACACATTAACTGTTTCATTATATTGATTCTATTTCTTTTTCCCTAAACCAATCACTTTTCCCTTCTACTCTGGTTTGTTTATTTTATTTGTCATGAGATTCTCCGTTCATACTCCTTTTTCAGCCACACGTTCTGTGTCCCCTCCCACCCTCTTGTGTGTGATTGCAATATTACCTGTGCAGAACATTAACCATATGCTTTTGCCCTTCCATAATTTGTTCGTTCTCATAATATTTAAATATTACAAAACACCATGTGTACATGACAGTGGCTGTGTCCTCTGAAACTCATTGTTAGTTTAATTTCATCAAGTGGATAAATTGATGGACAATTATTCCCAATGGATGTGCTACATACGTTGTGTCTACAACTATACACCCTCTTATAGGTGTCATTTACTAGTAAATCACGACCACTTTTTAAAAATATGTGATAGACCCTCTGATTGAATGGTGATGTAAATGTTGCAAGTCCTAGTTGGAACCCTGTTATCAGCATCCAAAGATATGACCATTTAAGTCCCACAGTAGATAAAGTTTGAGAGGAATAACAATTGACTTTATTTTAGAACCCACAATTTGTGTTCTTCATCTCTTATCCAAAACCCCAAAATGAAGGTCCCAAAGCACTACCACAATCCTGGTGTGTTGGCATCCCATTATCTGTTGTGTGATTTGGCTCCTTGAGCACTGCTCATGCGCGCTGAGTGGTATGCATTATATGATTGCAACGAACTTGACATCATCACCCGGTTATAGCACCAGTGGGCTTGTGTCGGGTCCATGCTAGGGTATTTTTTCCCATCTTATTGTCGATTACAAACAGATGCACTCATATTCCCCAATTGTAACCCAATCCACATGGATGTGCCCCGTTATCGCTGATCACACACATGACTATTGCAGCATACATGATCTCTATTGCAATCTTGCATTAAATCTTGCAATCACAAGCATGACTAAGCCATGATAGTACAATTGTTATGCGATTTATTCGTTTACGGGGCCCATCCAGAGTGCCTCTTACCACATGCCCAACTTGTGGTGTCTGAAACCTTTGCAACGGAGCCAATTACGTTGTCCGGTATAGTCAACATCTCCCCGTAAGGTATAGTGTCTTTAACTCAATTCCACTTCTCATGCAGTTTTCGTTTTTCCATGTAAGGTTTTCGAAGAAACAGGACCAATAAAATAGACTGGTAGATTTTATCTAGTTTTTGCTGTTCACTTCCCATTTGCTCACTTCCTTTTCACCATTAGCAATTTTTTTATGCCAACAGTTGTATTTGCAATCAGAAAGAATTACCACTTAATGTGACTGATTTGACTATAATACATGTATGTAACTCTACATCTACGAATATAATAACACATGGTGTTGTATTATGTGTGCATTATTCTCTGGTTATTCTGGTGTTTTTGATCGTCTGCGCACTGCACCGTGCTCTGTACTATTTATCGGAGCACCGGGTAGTCGCACACCACCTAGAAACTTGCGTTGTTGGGTGCCGCCGGTATTGACCGTCCGTATAAACCTGCAGGTTGTCTTTGTGTGTAGTGGATCATATAGGGGCATGGATGTGTCAACTAGAGCGTTCAACATAGGGGCTAATAGTTATCACTTGGTGCACAACGAGCATATGACTACAATGGTGACGGCGGGCCGGTCTGACATGTATGATGGTCAAAATTATTTTGTATAGGTGGACGTATCTAGAGGTCATCAGCTGGCGTCATTCAAGGTCCAAAGGTATGTTATATAATCACCTTACTATGTTATATTAAAAATGGTATAGGATGCGCTTGGGGTATCCGGTTGACAAAATCTATTTGGGTGTGGGATTTGGGTGCATCTTGAACAATCGTTTAAAGGTGCAGTCACACACAAGGTCGTCACATAAAGTCATTGATAGGTAGCATTTACGGCCTATTAGAGTGTATCTAGTTACTCTGGTGTTTGCTTCACCTGCCGCTACCACTAGATCAAATGTGTGATGCGCAGTGAGGTACTTGTTACTAGAAATAAAATCTGAACGACATACTATTTGATTGCACATGCACCTGCCTCTACCACCTAGAGTAAAGATGCATTGGCAAATGTTGCGTGATTATTAGCCGTGAATACCAGAGGTGTGTTGACTTGTCACCTGCATCACCAGAAATCACTCACTACTAGATGCTATGCATATATTAGTAGCTGCAGGTGAGTAGTCTAGCATATTATCTGAGAATAGTTCTAGTATATAGAGTACTTATCAAACTAATAATAATTAATACATGCGTTAGCAACTTATAAAATAATAGTAAGTTATCCTCTCTCAACTTCTGTGTAGATGTCAACACGACATGCAGTACTCCGCATGCATAGACGTCACGGGGATGCTCACCACATTACTGACATATTAATATTGTTTTTTTGCTATATACCCAGATTACCCAAGCAGTGGATACATTACCACATATACCACATCAAGCTTTTAGCAGAGTTGATGAATGCATTGATTTAAATTATGCAAGATGTCTTCTTTTTTTTTTTATTGGTGTTGTACAAAAATTTTAAGTAATTTAAAATTTTTACCTTTTTTTACTTATATTGATTTTTATCTATCTGTTGTTTGTGATATCGTATTTGTTTGTGTGTTGTTTCGTACTGTCAAAGTGGCTGGTTTCGTCGTTTTTTCTTACCTTTTCTCTCATTCTCTTCCTTTGCTTTTGTCTGTTTCTTTTCTTTGTTAAGTGTTTCTTCTCGTTGATTAGTATTTTCTATGTTTTTTGGTTTCTCTTGTTTGAAAATTATTTACTACGCGATCGACTAGGGATTGTAACGTCTTTCATACCACTTCCACCCCAAGTGATGAGTGATCGCATGCTAGGTATCGATTACACGGCACAATATAATATCCTACATCATTGGATCAAAGGAATCCTTGCAGTGGACTGCGACATGAATTCTTATATGTTTTATTACTATCTGTACACTGATTACCCCCCCCACCCCACATCACCGTACTCGACACTCAATGCCAGCACGTTTAGATACCATTGATTTCTTGTACAGTCAGTTTCTGTGACACTTCGCCGACTGGTACCCATGAGTGCCCTTTGCAAAGTTTGGCAAAGGACTGGCCCATATTTCATGTGCCTGACCTACTCTGACCAGCAGATGTTGTCCTCTCTTGTATCACATATATTTATTAAGAGTTTGTCCCTGGTAATCCTTCAAGCTCTCCTGGGTCTTATTGGATGAATTTTATTAGTATTTTATTTCCTGCACAGCCAAGACTGGTTCACTTCTCTGTACCCATATATGTTTCACCAATGCAACTATGAACTTGAAATCCTTATATAATGGATATGTGCTGATCCATCCTGGGTTGTCCACATACGAGTTATGATACTAGTCGTCTTGAGATATTAGGTAGGACACACTGGCAACCTGAATTTAGTTTTTATTCGCCATGTCATGTCTTAGCGTGCTACTATATATAAAATTTAAAAAATGCCTTTTGAAAAGACACTTATCACATAGAATTAAAATGATACACACTTCACAATCTTTGTAGCCACTTAGGATATTGTGTATTAACAATTGCTCAAGGCACAAGCAGCTGCCATACCCCCCACAGCGTCCAGACATTTTTTGTACGGCTCGCATCCTTAGCTCTATTGATAGTGCATGTCTGGAATGGAGAAAAACTGGAAAGACTATTTAAGTGCTTTATATAGATGTTGGTGTTCCACAGACGTTGCGGCTACCTGGATATCAACAAAATAGGTTGTTCCTCTTGTCATGAACCTTCAACACAATTGTTCTAGTAGTCGTAGACCAATTACTGCCGCTAGGAGTTTATAAAAGTACCCTAACCAATGGGTCAACGGATCGTTCTTTCCTCTGTTCCGACACTTTTACGGTCAGACCATATTTACGTTCCACACAAACAAATCGCTTCAATATTGAAAAACACAAAAAAATAGTCTAGCAAACTGCAATGAAAAATAATATATTTAATTATGTGTTTTTGTGTATTGGTTATTTTAAGAATTATTTATAAAATGTGATTTGTCACCTAAGGATATAGATATTGGTTGTGGTGTGGGCCACTGGCAGAATAATTCTGCAGTTCAGTAAAATTTTGCCAAGAAATAAATTTTCTAAATACCCCTACCAAAATAACTGCCTACCCATTTTTACAAGAGAAAAACAAAACATATATTCCTTTAGCCTATAGAGATCCATCCTTCATTTTATCTAGCGGTTGTTGAACAGTTGACGTCAAACAGCAGAACAAAATGAGAGAATCACACCAGCTCTAGTTATATAGGGTAGAGGCAGGTGAAGTCAAACACCAGGTAACTAGATAATCACTGGCTCTATTTTATCTAGTGGTATAGTAGAGCAGGTGAAGGTCAACACCAGAAACTAGCTAACAACAGGCTTATTTATCCAGTGGTAGAGCAGGTGAAGTCAAACACCAGATAACTAGATAATCACCGGCTATATTTTATATAGTGTTAGAGCAGTGTGAAGTCAAACACAGAAACTAGATAATCACCGGCTCTATTTTATCTAGTGGTTAGAGCAGGATGAAGTAAAACCCAGATAAACTAGATATCAACGGCTCTATTTTATCCTAGTGTTAGAGCAGGTTGAAGTCAAACACAGATAACTAGATAATCACCGGCTCTATTTTATCTAGTGGAGAAGCAGGTGAAGTCAAACACCAGATAACTAGATAATCAACCGGCTCTATTTTAATCTAGTGGTTTAGACAGGTTGAAGTCAAACACCAGATTACTAGAAATTACCGGCTCTATTTTATCTAGTCGTAGAGCAGGTTGAAGTCAAACAACAGATAACTGAGTAATCACCGGCTCTATGTATCTAGTGGGAGAGCAGGTGGAAGTACAACAGCACAAAAACTAGATAATCACCAACTCTATTTTATCTAGTGTGTAGAGCAGGTTGAAGTGAAACGCAAAAAACTAGATAATTCACCAGCTCTCTATTTTGTCCCCGCCGAAAGAAGTTCGGAAGGGGGACTATAAAACGGGCTCCGTATGGGTATCCGGATGGATGGATGGCTGGATGCATGTAATTGTATGTGTGTGTTGTGTGGTGTGCAAAAAATGTTAACCCTGTACATAATTGGTCACTGGTCCAAAATACTTTGAGGGATTTTCATGGGACTTACACATAATCATCACTGTGTAGGGGCACACATATGACCCTACTAGATTTGGGTCAAGGTCATTTGAGGGTCATTACAAAATGTAGAGAATTGGTCACTGTTGTGTCAACATTCTTTCATGGATTTTCATGGGACTTACACATAATATGACTAGGTAGGGGTGCACATATGAACCAATGAGATTTGGGGTCAAAGTACAGCAGGGGTATCAAGGGATCAGATAGGGGTAATTTCCAAGGGAATGTGCTAGGACCACCAAACTTGATTCAAAGAAACAATGATCATGAGCAAAACAATGTGAAAAGTCAAAAGTCATGCAGGGGTCATCTAGGGGTTCATTTCCATCGGAATGTCCTAGGACCACTAAACTTGGTCAGAAGAACCACTGACCTGAAAACAGCAGAACAATGTTGGTAAAGGTCATGGAGGGTATCTAGGGGTCACTTGCCATTGGGAAGGTTGGGACCACAAAACTTGGTCAGAAGGACCACCGACCTAAATGCAGAAAATGTCAGGTCAAAGGTAATGCAGGGGTCATTAGGGGTCAATTTCAAGGGAATGTCCTAGGTACCACCAAACGTGGTGAGGACCATCTCCTGAACGCAGAACAATGTTGAGGTCAAAAGGTCATGCAGGGGTCATCAGGATAATCTCGAGGTCAATTCCATTGAGAATTGTCCTAGGACCACCTAACTTGGTCAGGAAGAACCAGTGACATGAAGGCAGAAACAAGTTGAGGTCAGAGGTCATGCAGGGGGGCATCTAGGGGGCATTTCCATTTGAAGTCCTAGGACCACCAAACTTGGTCAGAAGGAACACTGGACCTAAATGCAGAACAACGCCGAGGTCAAAGGTCAGGCAGGGGTCATCAGGGGGTCAAACTACAGGGTCCATTTGTACGCATGCCACATGTCTACTTAAATTTGTCCAAATGATACCTGTCCAGTGTTGTAGCTGCATATTTTAATATTAATTTCTCCATGATCTCCACATTCGCGGGGGAAATATTTTACGCATCGCGTAAATCCGAGTTCTGATTGTTTATCAAGTGGTAAGAGTAGGTTAAACGAGTCTGTGCCCAAAAATTAGTTTTTCTTTTTGAGAAAGTGCAAAAGTCTTTAAGAATGAGAATCAGTAATACTGTACCCACTTAATAAAACACGTATTTATTTTATGGATTTCTCCATCTAGAAAAGCCATGGTTTAGGGTTAAGCCATAGAGTCTAGAGTTTTACTAGTCAAGGCTTTCAGGTTGTACCTTTGTAAGTGGTACATTTCAGATGTTTGTGAGGAGCGTTACAAACTTATTGTCTCTAGGTATGATTGTAACAGGTTATCAGAGTGCACCTAGAGAGTTTACAGAACGTAGTATAGGTATGCTTTCTGTAATTCAAAGCTCAATCACCAAGAACCTATGGCATTTATTCTATTGACAGAAACTCTTCGAATGAAACGTGAGTTGATGGCATTATCAACAATAGCAGGAATGCAACAGTAATGTTGTTGTACCAGCATTACAATATATGGTATAAAAGTCCCAGGAATAGAACAGATGCTGTTATAATTATTCAAAACAGCTTATGACAAGAGTACAAGTTTAGAATTCTTTAAACTTGAAAACAAAATCTGAAAATAGACACTAAATTTAATACTTAGTCAATGGAACGTGAATAATATTTTCTCCACAAAGCTGGTCGCCCTGCGGAAATCAAAGTATGCCAGATGCAGAGCAACAAGAAAAACTCCAGAAAGTGAGTTCGGTGGTTTAAACCAATCTTAGTGCTTTAATTCAAAATTGGGACCTCACCACTCGTTGAAAAATGTTTTAGTCCCTTTTGACTCCATTGTTACACACATGTACGATTTTCAGGAAAAAGCGTGAAAGATGCGTCTGAGATGAATGAAATATCAAGACATTATTTTTTTAATTATCACAATTCATGCTTTCAGTTTCAGACATAATCTTCATATTTTGATAAACATGTTGATTATAAAAAAATATTTTCTTTAAACATCATGACCTACTCTTAGAAAATAGGAAACAAATGATTCCACATAAATAGCGCCATGTATCACTTGGATAGTGCACATTTAATTAAATGAAGCGATTTAACTATACTTCAACCAAGTGTGCATCACAGACTGTATTTTTCTCTAGGTATACCAGCCTGGTGATTTTCTATATTGAGGACCTAGAGGGTTTACAGACCATAGTCTAGTGTATGGTTGTAATACTCCTATTGTAGAACCTTAGTGAAGCTACTGACGTCGAGCTATATTGCAAACACGAGAAGAACCACCAAAAGTACGAGGACGGTCTAAGAGTTGGACGTGTCTGAAATGCCTTGTTGAAAGAGATTCTTTCAAAAGGATGTGGTAATTACATAAGCGTGTTATGTGTACTTTCGTCTTCAAAAAATATCCACTTTTAAATTTTATGACACGCCTCGATTATGCAAGTATTAACATAAAAAAAACAATGTACCCTGGGGCGGTCTTTATTGGTCGAAATCTCCCTTTATTTTTGCTTGACAATAGTTGCACTTAGTCAATTATGTATTTCAAATTTCGCGCCAATGGAAGCATAGGAACATTTTGATATGGCAAATATTCAATAGCGCACCTACAAACTCTGACGTCGCAGTCGTAAATATGATTATTTAACAAATATAGTAAAAATCGACATTCTAAAAAAACATCAGTGAGGAAGGAAGATTTAGATCAATAAGCAAATGTAAAAATGATAAAGTGTAAAGAACAATCGGGATTAAAATGTAATATTGGTGTGATTATTACAGAGCTGTTATAGCGATTTAAAGAGATCTATAGATATGAAGATATTGCAGAGTTGAAATTCATATTATTACAGAGATATTACAGATCTATTATAGAATATTACAAATATATTACAAGAGATTATAGAGATAGAGCAGACAAACTAGAGACACAAGATTATAGACAGAGATATTACAGAGGTATTATAGCCACATCTATGAAGATGGAAGATATTACAGCGTATTATAGAGATATGAAGAGATATTACAGCGATATTACCAAAGATATTATAGAGATATAACAGAAATAAGAGAGATGGCAAGAGATTTTACAAAGATTTTTAGAGAATACAAGAGATATTTAGAGATATAACCAGAAACAGAAATTAAGGTTACAGAGGTATTATAGATATATTACAAAGAGAGATGAGATAATCTAGCAAATTAGAGAGGTAAAAGGTATAGAGATAATTATATGAAGAGATATTACAGTGGATTCACGACCTATCTAGAGAATCACACCCACAGAATACAAGAGAATATAGAAGATAGTGAGAAATAATTATTAACCTTTTATATATCAAGTTCCACCATTCAATGAATAATCAATTGGAGAATGAATACACTGTGAGGAATGAATACCCACTTGGAAAAAAACGAATAGCCACTCGGAGAACGAACAGCCAATAGGGGAAATGAAATTCATGATGGAATATACTTTCTCTGAGAAAGGTAACCACTTGGATAGATTGTTATAATTTTATATACTGTACAAATGTCAATGTGTATGTATTCAGTAAAATGTTTACTAATTAATGGACTGAAAAAGGCACTCATAAAAGCACTCTCGAAAATGGCACTCGAAAGTGTAGATATATAGTTATAATGAATGATGCGCGTTTCCCAGTGCTGATGCATTTCAGTATGAGGTTTAAATTTCGCACCCGTAACGCTGAACGCTAGCTAAGCTGCCTCTATCCAAAATCAGAATCCCTGTACTTTTACCAGCACATTTACTAAAAATAGAAGATACGTAAGATATGAACTTGGCGAGATGAATAACCACCGGGGAGAATGAAATGTGGACTTAGAGATGAAACTTGAGCTTGAATTAAAAACCACTGGGAAAATGAATATGAACTTGGCGAATGAAAAACCCCTTGGAATGAAAACCACTGTAGAATTTATATTCAAATTCGAAGAAAGAGAAAGGTAATCACTTGCAGAGATCTGTATAGACTGTTCTTTTTACGACTAGAGAAAAATACATAATAAATTCAAGTGTGGAAACCTATTGTACTCAATGCACATGTTAAATTTATAGTGCATAATTGATGCACCTCATAAATTATTAGTTATTTTAGTAATGAACATTGCCCTTGAAATTATTAAACTGCAAAAGTACGCCAAAATTGCACCAAAACCACCACTCACATCATACCATTATTATCCCGAAACATTTTTGAATTGTTGTTTTGTACCATAGCTACAGCAGAAGATGCAGAGTTAGTAATATCCGTTATTTCTGTGTAACTTTGAAATGCACGTCGTCACGAGTTCAAAAGGATGAATTCTATTCAACAACTACGTATGAGTTTTTCATATGAAACTACTTGGTAAAAACTTTCATCTGCAGCATGCGCAATTTCCAAATGTTAATAATTGTAATGTTTTTTGAAATTTAAATGATGCATTAGAAACTCATCATGCAAGTCTTTAAGATTTTATGACATCAAAGCAAATGTTTATTGTAAAAATGTATCAAGTGCAATAGAAATTGTCTCACAATCATACTGAAAATTGTAACAACCTATATGAGGCTGTCGTGTAGCTGGTTCCGTATGTAAAAGAACTGATTCCAAATCGACCGTTCAAATAGAGTCCTGATTCAAAGCACATACAACCAAGTCTCGGATAACGCAAAAACGCTACATACGTACAAAGTGACATTTCCACAGATGTTAATTGAAACGGTTATTTTTTCGACTTTACGTGAGTTCCTGTGCCAATGTAAGAAAGACTTCAAAGATATTCCCGACGGTTAAGACTTTCTGTGAGTCCCATTAAACTTGGAATTACTAGAGTTCAACACTGCTTTGAATATAAGTAAAACACATTATCTATTGATACATTTATCCTATTCGTTCTTACCGTTTACCGTTTTATATTAATGAAATAGTTGCTAACAAGTAAGTATTAGTTGCTTCCTTCTTATAGTGTGCTTGTTCGACCCTTTGTTAGTTTTCACATATTTAAGACATAAAGTGTCATCTGTACCATATCTTATTTTACAATTTATCGTTTCACTATGTAACTACAGTTAGAAAGAGTTGTATGCCAATTACCTGAAAGTTTTGCATTATATGAACATTTACCAGTTTAGTTTGCTTCAAAACTGTTTGGTCAGTACAGTTGAAAAATTTACCATTTTGATATTTGAAATCAGGAATCAATGAAATTTTCTTATAGTTACTGTTAAAGCTTGCTTGTAGAGATTAACCGATCCAGGGTTTGTCCTATTGTTAAAGATCGACCCAAACACTTAGCTAGTGAGTAGTTTAGTGGAGTTGCACTGGTGGTTCAAACTTTTTAACTTATAGGAATTGGCGACGATGATTATAGTTAATTAAATCTGTGTGGTCACATTTGTTAAAGTTCCGATGAGGTATTTAGAGAAAAAAAGGTTATCTTTTACTTACCAGAATGGTGTAAAATATAAAGTACAACCAATCAAGAAGCGGCATTGTAAATTCCGCAACAAACTCTGTCCTAGTTCATCAGAAATATCAGACCATCCTGCTCATTTTAATTGAAGATTCATTGATTCTTATTCATTTTTTTTTCAAAAATGATTGCGTCAAGTTAATAAATCAAAAAATTTTTTTTGTTACAATGATATACCGTTAGTCGATTCGACCGGCCTTCACGTGCAGTCCATCCCCAGGTCAGGCGTCTACAATATGCTAATATGCTTGACAGGTGCGAAGGACGTGCGTGTACGGCTCTATAGTACTGCAGTTTACATTGCGGTAAAAATGGCGAATAAATTATTATAAAAATTCTTGTTTCGCAAGAACAATTGACAATCAATTGGATCCCATTTCATCATTTTATTATTTTTTGTATGATGTTTCCCAGTCATTTCTTTTAACACTATTTTGTCACGGTAAGTATACCCCCCCCCCCCCACCCCCCCCACCACCCCCCCCCCCCCCCCCGCAATCAATCTCAAGGACGTAAATGGGATTCCCCGGGAAAACAAGTGTCTTTTAGAGTCAACAAGGACAGATGCAGAGAGCTGCATTGCATGAGCTGACCTGTACCTCGACCTCGAAAGGGCTGAGAAATTCATTGATCTTGCTGCTGATGATCCCATTATTCTTTTTATGTATTCATAATAATCAATGAGCGCATGGTAGATGAGAGCTAGCGCCACATGGCCTTTTGGAATTAGCGTTATTTATGTGCTAAGCAAAATGATATTCATTCTTAACACAGGTCCACAACGGGCCGCGCTTCATGTTGGCTCGTGTATTCAAAAAACTACGGCGGTTCGGAAAGTTATGAAGCTGCATATAACTCAGCCTAATTACGTTAGCATAATAGCATTGTGGAAAGGTGTTTGGTGCTGTCAGAGCCCACAGAGTAAACTAACGATAAGAAATGTTAATTTTCTCAGTGCCAGGGTTCCATAGGTTTTACACCAGTGAGGGATGTTCTCGTAATTTTAATCAAATTTCTACCCTCTCTGATGCAAAAACATCTCCTAAAAGAACCAATGATTTTTAGATTAGTTTCATTTTACACCATTCTCTAGATCTATGGCTTTAACGTGTAGCTCTCACACAGTACTCAATGAATTAGATATTTTTTGCAGTCCGTGACACAAACTACCTGTGGGAAAATACTTTACGTCACCGCCGTATAAATCAAAACAAACTTTATGCTTGATCCCCTTTTTCTTTTCAAGCACTTACAACAATGAGAGAATGGGAATGAGATGAGTAGCACCGTGAGCTTGGTACAGATATAACAGTGGTGACAACGATATTATTATTTAAATGTTATGTTCTATGCAAATTATATACTGAGATTCATTGCAGCCCGCACATTTGACAAAAAACAAATTAGTATCTTATACGTATTTATTTTATGACCAATGTTGAGCTGTCAAAAACAGACATGCAAGTGAAAACGAAACCTAAAAAAATACGTAACGAAAGAGTTGGAAACGGGCATATTTCGGCCGGTTATTCGGGACGATGCTTCTAAGATTTTTATGTTCATTGAAGCTTTGAACTTTAAGCACAAACGATACAAAAATAATAAACTAAAGCAGGTAATTTCTCCGTTCACTTACAACGACGATTTTCCGGTGGTTGGGAGCAGAGGTCATGCGCTGTCATGCGTTGTAACTTAGACAGACAAGTAACAGTTGTAGTTAGCTAAATTGAAAGCTTGCAGTTGAGGATGTGTTAGTATTATACGTAAGTAGCTAATTAGCCTTAAGTTTTCTCATGTAGGCTAAGAGTTATAATTGATGAAGATGATAGCTAAATACCACATATTAAAATCCAGGTTGAGTAGGAACTTGTGTTTTCCAACTTAAAAACTGGGGAAAATTCCAAGTTAATTTGTCCCTTTCTTTCACTCAATAACGGTGAGGATCGGCAGGCTGGACTATTTTTGCCGATCCGATCTTTTGCCGATTAGCAAAATCGGCCGCCGATTCGATGTCCGATACAAATATCGGTAATCTCTATTGATGATAGTTGTATTTCAAATCTATCGCACGTTAATTGTAATTGTAGAATTAAGTTTCAATTTAGTGTATTCAAATTCACCCATATTTTCATTAATCCAAACATTTATATACATTATTATAATCATATTTAACAATCTATTTAATATCACGTAACAATGCCTCGGAGGGAAATAAAAAAGCTGTCAAAAGCCAAGTTGGCACAAATACAAAGCAGCACAAAACGAAATAACACAAAGATGATCCGTCACACCATTCAACAAGGACAACCACTAGTTCATGTGACTAAAGTAGTTCCATGGTAGGCTTCATCAAGGAGATGTAACTAGATTTTCTGCCAAATCAGTCGGTCGTCAGTGTTCTTGTAATTCTCTTGTCTTTCTAGCATACTTGCAAAATCAAAAACGACTTCAATAGAACGAACTATCGATTAACATCTTGCAAGAAGGAGATTGCATGGATCTCTCTACAAGTAAAAGCCTTTATCTCACCTTCTGGTTATCTAGGAACAGACGACCTACCACCAACATTCTCTGTTGGCCAGTCCATATATAGTATAGAGTTACTGAACAGCATATACGGTACATTTCCCAGTTCTGAATTCCAATTAACACACTTGATAGAGCTTACGAGAAGCATTATGTGTGTCTGCTGCACATATCATTGTGATTGACGGGCACTGATGGCACTTTTTCGAGGACCATGCAGGGCAGTTTGGAATTTTGATCCTAATTGCAGAGGTGTATCAGGCTATGCGATGCCAATGGCTGTGCTGTTCTACTCATTTGAAAGATATTCAAAACCTTGTCCAGTATTTGGAATGCTTAGTATATCCCTTACATGTTGACAAGTCATCGTATGTTGAAATTCGACCAATCTCATTACTTGCAGTTCAAGACCCAAGAATTATGGAACTGAACAAAATGTACAACTATTAATAATTCTACCAATTCCATTTCACCGAGTTCATTCAAAGAAAAGAAAATCTGCGGTTTGCGGCACTTCAACGCTGCCAGTAAAAGGATATCAAACCTGTGGCTCTTTGTGGACAGAAAAATGATTATCGCAAAGCCAAGCATCGTAGATATTATGGAAAAAACAAGGAAAAAAATATGCAAAAAGAACGGAAGCTATGCAAAGAAACGATATTAATTAGAATATAAGAAAGATATTCTGCAAAGAACAAACCGTCAGTTCTGAATAAAAGAAAGGATAGCTATGCAAAGAACAAACCATCAGTTCTGAATAAAAAAAAAAAGAAGAGCTCTGTAAAGACAGATCGAGGAATTTGAACCAAAAAAAGTTCCGATACAACAGACAAGAGCATGCAATGATTAAACGGGTATCAGCTACACAAGCACAAAAGGGTCAATTTCCATGGAATGGGCTAGGACACCCAAACTTGATAAAGAACCTGAACCTGACGCAAAACAATGTGAAGGTCAAAAGTCATGCAGGGGTCATCATGGGTCATCTAGGGGTCAATTTCCATAGGAATGTCCTGGACCACTAACTGTCAGAAGAACCACTAACCTGAACCGAACAATGTTTAGGTCAAAGGTCATAGTCGGGTCATCTAGGGGTGAAATTTCCATGGGAATGTCCTGGGACCACCAAACTTGGTCCCGGAAGAAGGACACTGACCTGAATGCAGAACAATGTCTAGGTCAAAGGTCCTGCAGGGGTCATCTAGGGGGCATTTCAATGTTACATGTCCTACGACCACCAAACTTATTGAGAAGGACACGCAACCGACAATAAGAACAATGTTGAGGTCAAGTCTGTAGGGTCCATTTAGAGGTCAATTTCCATGGGAATGATCCTGGGACACAAACTTGGTCAGAAGGACAAATGACCTGAATGCAGAACATGTCCTAGGTCAAAGGTCCTGCAGGGGTCATCTTGGGGTCATTCAATGGGAATGTCCTAGGACAACCAAACTTGGTGAGGCACTCACCTGAATGCAGAACAATGTTGAGGTCAAAGGTCATGCAGTGGTCAGCAGAGTCATCTTCGAGGTCCTTTCCATGAGACATTCCTAGGACCCCTACCTTGGTCAGAAGAACCAGTGACCTGAAGGCAGAACAATGTTAGGTCAGGTCATTCAGGGGCATCTAGGGGCAGTTTCCATTTTAAATGTCTGGCCACCAAACTTTGGTCATAAGTACACTGCCCCAAAAATGCCGAACAACGCCGATGTCAAAGGTCATGCAGGGTCCATCAGGGGGTCACCTACGTCATTTGTACAGCATTGCCCCATGTCTACCAAATTTGTCCAAAATGACTGCCTGCTCAGTGTAGCTGCATATTTAATATACCCTATGTGCATCACTGATTTCCACATTCGGCGGGGACCTATTTACGCATCGCGTAAATCGAGTTCTGCTTGTTATCAAGTGGTAGAGTAGGTTAATACGATTCTGTGCCAAAAATATTTATCTTTTTGAGAAAGTGCAAAAAGTCTTTAAGGGAATGAGAATCAGTCAATACGTACCCCTTAAAAATACGTATTGATATTTTATGGATCTTTCCATCTAGAAAAGCCATGGTTTAGGGTTAAGCCTAGAGTCTAGAGTTTACACGTATACTCCCCTTAAATCTCGTTATTGTAATATTGCATGGGCTATCAAGACTCTAAACACCAAACCCTAGGCCATGGACCAGTACCAGAACAAAATGATTCGATAAAAATCTTCAGAAGGAAAGAGAGCCAATTGCATTGCCTCTAATTCGCCTTACCTTTCCCACTCCAACCATTATTCAGACTTAAAAAAATGGACATGAACTATTTGTTATAAATAAATTCCAAATAGCGCTTTTCATGTACGTTATTCTCACAGTAATCTACCTAATTCTTTCAATGGCCTCTTCACAAAAAACAGCGAGTCACAACTATACACCCACCCGTAATGCACGTCACTATCAGCCTCCTAAATGTACTTCTTTGTTAACTCGTAATTCATTGTTTATGTAGCCAAAAGGGTGGTATAAACTTGACAAATCGTTTACAACATGGGGGGCAAAACATAAGTAGCTTTAAACATTAAATATAACCCAAACAACTTAATTACTTATTATAATCACGATTAATGTTTCTCATGCACGGTTTTTTTTTCTCTCGAATTTTTACATTGTTGGTTTAGAAGTGCTATATCCTGTTTTTGGTTCACACCTTGTTTACCCTAGTCTGTCCTTGTTTTTGTAATTGTTATGTTATGTGTAGTGTCTGTCCTTGTCCCAATTTTGATATTGACTTCAAACGTTGTTCTTATAAGTAGGGTAGGATCAAACACTAAAGACCCCCTTGGGGTTTATTTTGATCTTCCCTCGTTCAGACTTGCCCTTATGATACCTCCACATTGTATCGAATGCTTTGCCATGTTCAATTATATTTTCATTATTATTCATTGATCGCGAGTTGTGATTTGATTATAAATTTCTGTGTCATATTATCTAACAAGATTAATGTATATTCTCAACTATAATAATGATCATGAAATTGTATTTTTCTTGTTAAAAGACTTGGTTATTGTATTATCTGTGCTTGTATTTGTATCATATGAAAACAAATCTGAATGAAATAAAGTTCTGAATGATATGAATGAATGAATAGAGTTTCTAGTCAAGGCTTCAGGTTTTACCTTTGTAAGTGGTTACTTTTCAGATGTTGAGAGCGTACAAAAATTATCTGTCTCTAGGTATGAGTCTGTAACAGGTTATCAGAGCTGCAACCTAGAGAGTTTTACAGAAACGTAGTATAGGTCTACTTCTGTAATCCCGTCAATCGACCCAGAACCTAGGGCTATATTCTACATTGACAGAATGACTATCGATAAACTTGATTGAATGTTCATTATCAAACCAATAGCAGGAATGTAACAAGTAATGTTGTTTACAGCATTACAATATTATGGTAAAAGGAACCAGAATAAACAGAATGAATTAACCCTGTCAATGGAACTTTTAAAATCATATAATTATTTCAAAACCGCTTTGCTGAAAAGAGTACAAGTAAGGTAGAATTCGGTTAAATTGAAAACAAATCTGCAATAGAACTAAATTAATAACTTCGATAACTTCGTCAATGGAACTTGGAATAAACATTTTCTCCACAAAGCTGGTCGCCCTGCGGGGAAATCAAGTACTGCCAGATGCAGAGCAAAAGAAAACTCCAGAAAGTGTATTTCGTGTGGTTTACAACCATCTTCGTGCTTTAATTCAAAATTGGGACCTCACCACTCGTTGAAAAATGTTTTAGTCCCTTTTGACTCGATTTTTTAACACATGTACGATTTTCAGGAAAAAAGCGGGAAAATGCGTGAGATGAATCAAGACTATTATTTTTTAATATCACTAATCATGCTTTCAGTTTCAGACATACTTTCATATTTTGATTAAACATTGTGATATAAAAAAAAGTTTCTTTGCATCATGACCTACTCTCTAGACAAATAGGAAAACAATGATTCCACAATAACTAGCGCCATGTATTCACTTGTATAGTGCACATTTAATTTTTAAATGAAGCGATTTAATATACTTCAACCAAGGTATGCATAAAAGACTGTATTTTTCATCTAGGTATACAGCCTGTGATTTTCTATATTGAGGACCTAGAGGGTTTACAGACCATATTCTAGGTGTATGGTTTGTAATCACTCCTAATTGTAGAACCTAGTGAAGCTACTGTAACGTCGAGCCTATATTGCAGAACCACGAGAAGAACCACCAAAAGTACGAGGACGGTCAATATGTTTTGAAAGTTGTCCTGAAATGCCTATTGAAAGAGATTCTTTCAAAGATGTTGGTAATTACATAAAGCGTGTACTTTCGTCTTTCAAAATATCCACCTTTAAATTTCTAGACACGCTCGATTATGCAACGCATAACATAAAAAACATACCCTTGGGGTTTGGCTGAAATCTCACTTTATTTTGCTGGACAATAGTGCACTTAATGCAATCTATTTCAAAACAGCTTTCTGAAAGAGTACAAGTTAGAATTCTTTAAATTGAAAACAAATCTGCAAAAAGAACTAAATTAATAACTTCGTCAATGGAACTTGGAATAATATTTTCTCCACAAAGCTGGTCGCCCTGCGGAAATCAAGTACTGCCAGATGCAGAGCAAAAGAAAACTCCAGAAAGTGTATTTCGTGTGGTTTACAACCATCTTTAGTGCTTTATTCAAAATTGGGACCTCACCACTCGTTGAAAAATGTTTTAGTCCCCTTTGACTGATCGATTTTTTTAACACATGTACGATTTTCAGGAAAAAAGCGTGAAAATGTGTGAGATGAAATATCAAGACATTATTTTTTAATTATCACTAATCATGCTTTCAGTTTCAGACATACTCTTCATATTTTGATAAACATTTTGATATAAAAAATATTTTCTTTAACATCATGACCTACTCTTAGAAAATAGGAAACAATGATTCCACATAAATAGCGCCATGTATCACTTGTATAGTGCACATTAATTAAATGAAGCGATTTAACTATACTTCAACCAAGTGTGCATCACAGACTGTATTTTTCTCTAGGTATACAGCCTGTGATTTTCTATATTGAGGACCTAGAGGGTTTACAGACCATATTCTAGGTGTATGGTTTGTAATCACTCCTAATTGTAGAACCTAGTGAAGGTACTGTAACGTCGAGCCTATATTGCAGAACCACGAGAAGAACCACCAAAAGTACGAGGACACGGGCAATATGTTTTGAAAGTTGTCCTGAAGTGCCTGTTGAAAGAGATTCTTTCAAAGATTGTTGGTAATTACATAAAGGTGTTTTTTGACTTTCGTCTTTCAAATATCCCACTTCTAAATTTCTAGACATCGCCGATTATGAAACGCTATTAACATAAAAATACAATACCCTTTATTTTGCTTGGACATTAGTGCACTTAATGCCATCTATAGTATTTCACATTTCCGCGCAAATGGAAGCAGAGAACAATTTTGATACTTGGCAAATATCATTGCCATCTCATCATAAAAATATAATTAACTAATAATTAAATATGAATTATTTAAACATAGAAACAATTCGCATTCTAAAAAACATCGTTTGGAGTAAGGAAGATAGGATCAATAAGCAATGTAAATCTGATAAGTGTAAAGAACAATACGGTGTGATTAAAATTTGTATATATTGGATGTGATATATTACAGAGCTGTTAAGAGCTATATATTAAAGAGATCTTATAATATGAGATATTTGCAGAGAAATTACATATTATTACAAGAGAAATTACAGATCTATTATAATTATATTTACAATATATTTACAAGAGATAATAATAACAGCCATTTATATAGCGCCTTTTTCCAAGGATTCAAAGCGCAAGCCTTTTATTACGCTGCAATCCGGAATGGAAATCGTCACAATCAATTTTCGCTGCATCTAGGGCCGCAGCTGGCGAAGCTCACATCCCTATCAGCACTTAGATTGTAATATTTCCCCTAAATAGATTATCGAGATAGAGCAGACAAAACTATGAGACACAAGATATTACAGAGATAGAGATATTACAGAGGTATATAGAGATAGATGAAGATGAAATATTACAGCGCTATTATAGAGATATGAAGAGATATTACAGAGATATCCCAAGACTATTTAGAGATATAACAGAAATAGAGAGATGACAAGACGATTTTACAAAGATTTTTAGAGATATTACAAGCGATAGTTTTAGAGATATAAAAGAAATTAGAGGTTACAGAGCTATTATAGATACAAAGAGATAATAAGTTTTATACAGAAATTAGAGATGTTAAAGGTATTAGATATAATTATATGAAGCGGAGATATTACCGTGAGATATTACGACCTTTATAGAGATCTTACACCAGATATTACAAGAGATATTATAGAGATATGTGAGAAATAATTATTACTTTTTATTTAAAGTTCCACCTTCAATGAATAATACTTGAAAAAATGAATAACCACTTGGAGAATGAATAACCACTTGGAAAACGAATAGCCATTCGGAAGACCGAACATATGATGGACTATACTTTCTCTGAGAAAGGTAACCACTTGGATAGATCTGTTTATCAATTTTAGATACTGTAAAAATGTCAATGATGTAACAGTAAATGTTTATCTATTTTATTAATGTACTGAAAAAGGCAACTCAAAAAAGGCACTCTCGAAAATGGCACTCGAAAGTTTAGATATATGTAGTTATCATGATGATGCGCGGTGTTCCCAGTGCCTGGAATGCATTTTCAGTATTGGGTTTTAAATTTCGTCCGATTAACGCTAACGTTCTACTCAGCTGCCTTATCCAAAATCAGAATCCCTGTACTTTTACCAGCCACCGATCTATACTAAATAGAGATAAGAAGTATGAAATGGAGAATGAATAACCAACGGGGAGAATTGAATGTGGACTTAGAGAAGCAAACTGAGCTGGTTGGAATAAATAACCACTTGGGAAAATGAATATGAACTTGGGGAGGAATGAAAAAACCACTTGGAAGAATGAATAACCCACTCGTAGAGTGTATCCATTGGGAGGAAAGGTAATCACTTGCAGAGATTTATATTGTCTTTTACGAATAGGGAAAAATTACTATACTCGATTCATCTGATATGGACCCCGTACCATTCTTGCGGAGGTGAAAAATTCAATGAGGCGCGCAGGGGATTCTGTTAATCATGTGATTGTGAGCAATGTTAAGACCTGAAAAACACTATAGTGCCTGTTTTCATCATGGAATGAAATTGGATTCAGTGGCAGGTGAGTGAGGTTGGTAAGGTAAATGACTGGCAGTGTCTGACAAGATAACCGGTGTGGCACGTCATTTGAATTCTTTCATTTTCACGGTCGAGCTAGGTTGATTCCCTCTCAGACTTATGGGAATAGGTCCAAAACTCAGGGGGACGACCGAAACGTATCAACGCGAGACGAAAATCGATCCTATATAATAAATTCAAAAGTGTGGAAATCACTATTGCTACTCCAAATGCACATGTAAATTTGATAGTGCCATAAGGATGCACCTCATAAAATTATATAGTTATTTAGTTAATGACAGTTTGCCTCTGAAATTATTTGAAACTGCAAAGTACGCCAAAAATTGCACAAAAACAATCTAAACACAATTACCATTATTACCCAAACATTTTGAATTGTGTGTTACATAGATACAGCAGAGATGGCAGGGTTTAGAAATATCCGTATTTTCCTGTAACTTTGAAATGCACGTCGTCAAGATTTCAAAGATGAATTCTATTCACAACTACGTATTGAGTTTTTCCATTATGAAACTACTTGGTAAAAACTTTCATCTGCAGCTGCGCATATTCCATATGTAATAATTGTAATGTTTTTGAAATTTAATGATGCATAGAAACTCATCATGCAAGTCTTTTAAGATTTTATGACACAAAGCAAATTTTATATGTAAAGATTTTATATCAAGTGCATTAGAAATTATCTACACAATCATTTACTGAAAATTTGTAACAACCTATATGAGGCTTACGTGTAGCTGGTTCCGTATGTAAAAGAACTGATTCCAAATCGACCGTTCAAATAGAGCTCCCTGATTCAAAGCACATACAACCAAGTCTCGGATAACGCAAAACGCTACACTACCGTACAAAGTGACTTTCACAGATGTTAGATTGAAACGGTTTAGACTTTACGTGAGTCCCGTGCCAATTGTAAGAAGACTTCAAAGATATTCCCGACGGTTAAGACTTTCCGTGAGTCCCGTTAAACTTGGAATAACTAGGGTCAACACTTGCTGTTGAATATAAGTAAAACACATTATCTACTGATACATTTATCGTCATGCGTTCTTACCGTTTTTATATTTAATGAAATAGTTGCTAACAAGTTAAGCTATTAGTTGTTCCTATATAATCGCTTTGTTAGACCCTTTGTTATTGTTATTCACATATTTAAGACATAAGTAAGTTGTCATTGTACCATATTCTATTTTACAATTGATCGTTTTCACTATTTAACCTACAGTTAGTAAAGAGTTGTATTGCCAATTACATTAAAGTTTTGCATATATTAACATTTACCAGTTTAGTTTTGCCTTCAAAATTGTTTTTGTCAGTACAGTTGAAAACATTTACCATTTTGATATTTGAAATCAGGATCAATTGAAATTTTCTATAGTTTACTGTTAAAGCTTGATTGATAGTTGTATCAAATCTATCGCACGTTAATTGTCATTGTAGAATAAAGTTCAAATTAGTGTATTCAAATTCACCAATATTTTCATTAATCCAAACATTTAAATACAACACATTATTTAACAATCTATTTAATATCACGTAACAATGCCTCGGAGAAATAAAAAAGCTCAAGCCAAGTTGGCACAATACAAAGCAGCACAAACACGCAATAAAACACAAAATGATCAGTCACACCATTCACAAGGACAACCACTCTTTCATGTGACTAAAGTAGTACATGGTAGCTTTCATCAAGGAGATGTACTAGATTTTCTGCCAAATCAGTCGGTCGTCAGTGTTCTTGTAATTCTCTTGTCTTTCTAGCATACTTGCAAAATCAAAACGACTTCAATAGCACGAACATCGATAACATCTTGCAAGAAGGAGATTGCATGTATCTCTCTACAAGTAAAAGCCTTCATCTTCCACCTTCTGGTTATCTAGGAACAGACGACCTACCACCAACATTCTCTGTTGGCCAGTCCATATATAGTATTAGAAGTTACTGAACAGCATATACGGTACATTTCCAAGTTCTGATATTCCAATTAACACACTTGATAGAGCTTTACGAGAAGCATTATGTGTGTCTGCTGAAAATATCATTGTGATTGACGGCTACATGATGGCACTTTTTCGAGACCATGCAGGGCAGTTTGGAATTTTTGATCCTCATGCTAGAGGTGTATCAGGCTTATGCGATGCCAATGGCTGTGCTGTTCTACTCTATTTTGAAGATATTCAAAACCTTGTCCAGTATTTGGAATGCCTTCGTATATCCCTACATGTTGACAAGTCATCGTATGTTGAAATTCGACCAATCTCATTTAATTGCAGTCAAGCCCCAAGAATTATGGAACCTGAACAAAATGTACAAACTATTAATAATTCTACAATTCCATTTTCACCGAGTCATTCAAAGAAAAGAAAATCTTCGGTTGCGAGCACTTCCAACGCTGCCAGTAAACAGGATCAACCATGTTGCTCTTTGTGGACAGAAAATGATTATCGCAAAGCCAAGCATCGTAGATATTATGAGAAAAACAAGGATAAAATATGCCAACAAAGAAAGGATAGCTATGCAAAGAACAGATCATTAATTTCGAATATAAGAAAGGATAATTATGCAAAGAACAAACCGTCAGTTCTGAATAAAAGAAAGGATAGCTATGCAAAGAACAAACCATCAGTTCTGAATAAAAAAAAAAGAAGAGCTATGTAAAGGACAGACAAGTAATTTTGAACCAAAAAAAGTTCCGATACAACAGACACAGAGCATTGCTATTGATTAAAAGGAGTATCAGCTACACAGCACACAAAGAAGCAATTTTGAAGAGACGGAAGGCCACATACCAAAACAGTCCTAAGAAAAGAGCTAAACAAGTGCAACATAGTACATCTTCTCGTCACTCTTCTAAAAATGACATAAACAAAGTTGTCATGAGATTCAGAGCAGAAATTCAAAAAGAAAAGCCTATATATGCGTGCATCATATGCAATCGATTATCCTTTAGAAACCAAACAATACAGTTCGACAAAACAAAGTATAACAAACGTAGCCTGTTATCAGCTATACCAGCTCACACTACTTATGAAATGTTGCCAAATAGTCATGCATGGATTTGTAAAACTTGCCATAATAACATAAAGAAGCTTGTACTCCCCCGTCTGTCGAATGCTAATAACCTGACACTATGTCCTCAACCTCCTGAACTGGCAGAACTCAATATTCTTGAAAGACACTTGATTGCACCTGCCATTCCATTCATGAAGTTAGTGCCTTTGTACAAAGGTTGCCAAAAAGGTATCCATGGACAAGTGGTTTGCGTCAAATCAGATATTGACAGTACAGCCAAAGCATTGCCGCGTCTTCCCACCGACGAAAGCCTAATACGAGTCAAATTGAAACGTAAATTGCAATACAAAGGTCACGTCATGTACAAGCAAGTTTCTCCTTCTAAGATCAGAGAAGCTCTTAACTTGCTCAAACAAACAAATCCACTCTTTAAAGATATACATATAGATACTGATCAACTGGAAGCTGTCCAAAATGACCCCATTATTGCTCCTGAGCATCCAATTTCAGACTCCGAAGATGAAGAAACAGACACTGAAACAAATGATTCACAGAACAAAGACGAAGAAAATGAATGCAACGCTGCAAACAAAGAAGATGGTGATACAGAAGATGATAATGTTACGAACACATCTGCTCCACTCATATCATTCCTACAACTGATTGATTTTACTCAATATATTGCTGATCATGTTGATAATTCAGTACTTAGTCTTGCACCAGGAGAAGGCAATAGACCTCTGAATGTACTCAATGTAGAAGCAGAAGCATTTCCAACTCAATTCCCTGACGGAAAGAATACGTACAATGAAAAACGAGATACAAAGGTTTCTCCAAGTAGATACTTCAATGCACGTCTTTTCTCAGCGGATACACGCTTTGCTAGTGATCCACAGTACATTTTCTTTGCTCAATATGCAACTGAATTGAACATGATAACCTCTCAGATTTCAATTGCTATGAGGCAAGGTCATACTACTACTCATGATGGCAAACCAATCACTTCCGACGTTCTTACAGACAAAGAACAAGTCAAGCAATTGATCCAGAGAGATACAGGATTTCGTTATTTGAGACAAGTTCGAGGCACACCAGCGTACTGGGACCAGACACTCAAGGATCTCTTTGCAATGATCCGCCAGCTTGGCATTCCTACATGGTTTCTAACATTTAGTGCTGCAGATCGTAGATGGATTGAAATTGACAACGCAATTCTTGAACAGCAAGGCAAAGAACCTCTCTCACCCGAAGAGCACAAAGATATGGATTGGGAAACACACTGTAACAATATATATTCAAACCCAGTAACTGCAACTAGAATGTTTGATCACAGAGTGAAGAAGTTCATCAGAGAAGTCATCAAATCACCAGCTCAACCTATTGGCAAAGTTGAAGACTATTTCTATCGAACTGAATTTCAACAAAGAGGGTGGCCTCATATTCACATGCTAGTTTGGGTGAAAGATGCTCCTGATCCATACACAGCGTCAGACGACCAAATTGTCGATTTTGTTGACAAATATGTGTCATGCGAACTACCATCTGAAGATGATGATTCCGAGCTCAATGAAATTGTCAAGTCATGCCAAAGGCACAGCAAGAATCATACCAAATCTTGTCGCAAGACTGGCAAAACCTGTCGCTTTGGATTCCCAAAACCTCCTTCTGAACGTACATTCATAGCTAGAACATTGAATACATATGGTCATGATGAAGATGAAGACGATGAACACAACGGTGATTCAATTGATAATGATATTTGTGATCATTTGCATGATCAACAAGGAGAGGCGGGTGCAAGAATTGAAGCTCAAGAAACAATCAAGAAAGTACATGATATTCTAAACAACCCAGACACAATATATCTGAAAATACATCAGCTGGTGAGATCTTCCATACTGCAAATGTAACCCAAGGAGAAATAGAAAAAGCACTTGCAATGCTCACGCCACGATCTACCGTGTATCTGAAAAGAAAACCTGCCGATGTTTCCGTCAATAACTATAATCCGCACCTCATACGTGCTTGGAATGGCAATATGGATATTCAAATAGTGCTTGATGCATACAGCTGTGTGAAATATATTTTGTCTTACATAAGTAAAGCTGAACGCCAAATGGGAGATTTACTGAAAAATGCACAGAGACAAGCAAGAGGAAGATCACATGTATGCCATTACTAACTGATCCGACAACTTGGAAATTTATATTTACACAGCTCTAAGTTGAGTTTGAGGAGAACATATCAGATTAAAAATTAGTAGGGCATTTGAAAGACTGCCAAGAGATGTGGTTTTTTGTACAAACAGATCCAGATGGTCATGGAGAATTTCACTACCCCTGTCACTGCTGCAAAACCAAGACAAACACAGAACAAGTTGGATGACCAATATCCTTGAGAAATACTATGGAAGCCCACATATGAACCAAATTCATGACATGTGCTTGGCAACATTTGCATCCAAGTTCCGCTTTTCATCATCCAAAACTGTAACAGAAATAACCTTGTGCTCCGTGAAGATGAACAGAGTTCAGCAAACACAGCACTAAGTCTGATCTTGAGTATCTGGTATACATCTTGGAACTGCTATTGAACGTAAAGGAAACGCTGCCATTATTCGCTATCCAGAAGATAAGCTTGAAAATATCCGGAAAGGTACTACATGAACATCCTACGCATGTACTTCCCACATCGTGACATTCAGCTCAAACCACATAACTTTTGAAACTTTCAGCATCATACTACCACAAGTTGCTCAGTAGAACATCAAATGGCTTAAAGTCATGAAACAATTGGTTATCTGAAAACATGAAAGATTACGAACCAATCAACGACAAAATAGATGGGCATGGAACCAAATGCAAGCTGCAAATGATAATCTTGAGGGTGGCAATGGGCTGCGTTAGCACCACAATCTGATAGCAACGTCGTTTATGAACTTGAGACAGAGACAATCTAACCAATGGAAAATCCGATGACTATTTTTGATTGAAATTGAAATTCTGAACTCCAACCAAGCACATCCAACGAACCAAACATTAACACGTACCGATCACCATAGAAACACTCAATCAGTTCCATCAGAAGATCAAGTTGCTTCAATGATCAGAGTCAAACTTAAGCGAACTCACCTTGTCAAGTAATTTCCACCAATTGGTGTCATGAAAAGAAAATTTAATGGGAGAAAACCCAGAACGTTTCGAATATTTTCTTAACCGGCGGGGCTGGAAACAGGGAAAAGTCACTGATACGTTGTGTGAGGTATCATGCAGAAAAGATCCTTGAAACTTATGTGTACACCCCAATGAGAACTGGGTATTGGTCGTTGGCTCACAACGGGCACAAGCATCTTGCAGATTTGAGGAGAAAACATTGTTCTGCTGAATATTAGTATCAAAGCACCTCGAGATTATAAACCACTTCGGACGATTCATTGAAACCATGCGTCCAAAGTTTTCCTCAACATCTGCAATTACTTATAATATATTAGATCTCCATGGTGAGCAAGAAACAGTTAACAATACATTCATGGAATGACTACAAGTCAAAGTTGTCCTCATATCGCACTCTTTTTTATGGAAATTTGTGTGTACTACAGTTGGAGTATTTCTTATCACAGATCCCACCTATCAATCCAAGGATTCCACCTGTGTACCAGATGCACAAGTCCATTGTATGACTCTGACGTGACTAATTTCAGATTCCTGTGACCACACCAATCATGCGTCAACAAGATGATCTTGAATTCGCTCAGTTACTTAATCGCCTACGTGTACGAAACGAAAGATGATCTTGACCCCGCAGATGATAACAAAACTAAAGTCGAGGACTCTTGGTTCTCATACAAGTTTGACAGCACCACGAAACATCCGATAATTTGCATTCAAAAACAAGATAAAGACAACAATACTATAATGCCGAATCTCTTCCAACTGAAACAATCACAATTCTTGCACCTGATTTGAAAGACAATGGTGGTCCAAGTTCAACAAAGCAGAAAAGCTCCGTACACACGTCAAGAAATTGGCAAGACAGTACTTCAATCGGAAATACGCTTAGCTGTTGGTTGTCGAGTTATGCTTACAACAAATCTATATGTACAAGATTGTCTTTGTAATGGAGTTACCGGCAAGTCAGAGCTATATTGCCCAATAATGCTAACAACAACCCTGCTGCAGTCTATGTGCAATTTGATAGATCCAAAATGTGGTACAAATGCAAGAAAGACCAAAACACCACTGCCAAATGACAAATAGCTGATTGTGTTGTCAATCAAACCAACGATGAAACTATTGAAATTCAAGCCAAATCTGGGCGTCAAATTAGAACACGAAAGCAATATCCACTGATGCTGGCTTGGGCAGTCACAATGCATAAAGTCCCACGGACAAACACAGACCAGCAGTAATATCACTGAACGGAACAAGAGCAGCAATGGCATATGTAGGCAATTAAGCCGTGTCCACACACCTCAATGCCTCTCTCATATCTGACTATGAAATCCACAGAAATTTTCTGTAATGAAAATGTTGAAATTTTTCAAATTTTACATATGACCTGTCAACTGCTAATCCACTCTTGAACATCAACCAACACGAGGCACTTTCCGGGGTTAAGCATTGTCCCTCACACGTGCAAAGCCTTGCTAAACACATAAATGATATTAAAAGCAACGGCAAATGTTCAAAGTGAAAGCTCATATCATAACCCTCTCAGAAACTTGGCTCAGTACCAGTCATGACAAGCCTACGTATAAGATCCAGGTATGATTAGTGTTGCACTGGCAAAAACCACCTGAAAACCAGAGGCAGAGGTACTGCAGTGTATGTTGATGAAAGCGTTGCGTATTCTATACACACAACTAGAAGCAGCTAATGTGACCTTCTTGCATAAGAACCCATGGCTATCCATCTATAGTTATCTTGATCTTGACGTGTACCAAACCCAATGCTACTGCTATCATTGTAACTTCGATTTGCTACAAACTCTATGTGCCCAAATAGAAGCACTCATAGATGTATTAATTTTAATCTCATTGTAGGTCTTTATCACGATTGGAAACCGAAGCCACCAATTCGGGCACTAAAAGCATATGACAATTGATTAATTCTCCTACTACATCTAAAGGAACTATCTTGTGATCATATTTACATCAACCCCCTCCCTGCAGAATTGCAGCAAATGTTTTAGTCTTCACAATTTTCGTTACCACAAACCATTACTCTCTCCATAAAATTTAACTTGTGCAAATTTATCAGATCAGTGATCGGTTTGAATTAAAAAAAAAAATCGTTCAAACTTGTAATGTCAATACTTATACAGAGTAGATTTTCGACGCAACAAAGATTTTGTCTGTCCACTTTTGTCAGATATTGTGTCTATTAATTCTCGTATTGGGTACTATTTACTTCAAATAACCGTTATCAAATTTAATGATGATTTTCACCACTGTCATTAAATATAATATATTCTTTCCTATAAGTAAATGTTGCAAAGATATGTGCTTTTCAAAACAGAAGTGTTAGTATCCAAAACATTTTATCAAACCAGCTTAAATCTTTTGTCACCTGTCTGACAAACTATCCACAAAAGTAGTACTCTTTTCCTACTTAACTACTCGATAATTAATTGTACTCCTCTTATGTCAATTGCTCTTGTAAATTTTTTTTTTTTACATATCATATTTTTTACCATATCATTCATCTTTATACAATTTCTATTGTGCAAAACTACGTTGAACTGTAAGTGTCTCCTCTATTTCATTAATCATTTGATTGTTTATCTATATTATTTTACAATAGTCACTCATCGCTATACAATTTCTTTTGTGCAATAACTACTTGATACTGTAATTGTACTCCTCTTATGTCATTACCATTGTATTTGTTTTTATCATATATTATTTTACCAAGTCACATCATCTCTATAACATTTCTTTTGTGCAATAACTACGTGATAATGTAACTGTACTCATCTTATGTCCATACATTGTATTTTTTTAATCATACTTCTTTCATGCCCAATAGTCATTCATCTTATACAATTTCTATTGAGCCATAACAACTTGATAATTGCAATTGTACTACCTATTTATGTCAATTATATGTATTTTCTTATACATTATTTTTCCCACATACTCATTCATCCTCATAGACATTTCTATTGTGAATAATATAATTTTTTGTATTAATATTCTATTATTTATTCCAATTTAAATCATTAATTATCACAACAAGAGTAAGGAGCCTTGCAGTAATCCTCACAGACACCTTCACTCGGATAGAGCAAATTTAATTTGTGACAATTGTGAGTATCTAATAATAATGCTTTAATTCAAGGAATCGTTCACTTGTAACGTCAATAATTATCCAAAGCATTTTTTTCTACGTAACAAAAATATTATCTCTCAAAATAGACCACAAAATATGTATAGCTTTGTCATATTCATGCAATATCATACTCATATCACATAATATTCTATTAACATGTTCAAGTTAAAATAATGAGTATGTTAATTACGATTCATGAGGCTTGGAAATATTGAATTCCTACAGACTCGTCCACTCGGGATAGAGCAAATATTTTGTATTTGCTCTATTTAGAAACGAGTCTTACGAAAAATACATGCGGGCCCCGAGTGCTGATGACGAGCCCGTTACTCAAAAATTACTAAAACAATCAAGTGTCTTTTTGTTATAGACGCTGTGACATTCTACGTCATGGTGCAAGCAAACTAAGCGCTGCTTGTCAGTTACAAGGTTCGGGTGCAAAGCGAGGGAAGTTAGCGCAGCGGTACTTCCCTCTTAGGTCCCGGGTTCGATTTCCCGTCGGGGCGTTGTTCCTAATGATTTAATGTGCATTTGGTTTCCAGTCCATACTTGCTCTCGCAGGTTTTCTCCGGGATCTCCGGTTTCCTCCAGCTTCTAAAACTGGACTTTCTTCCATGATCGTATAGTTTCGGACCAAATTGAATTTGTTTGAATAAAAGTATAGTTGTGGCGCGTATAGCCTGAGGAGCTGAAAGCGCCAAAAAATCTAAGAAACCAAACCAAACCAGGTTCAGGAAACCGGGTGCATGCGCATGCACATGCGGCAATACAGCGAGAGAGCCCATACCCAGCTGTGTTCAGAAATATCATAAATGATAATGAACTAAAACAAATAGACATATATAGTTATTATTTACTACTTGACCTACTCTCCGTGATCGTCAAATCATTTACCCCCCCCCAAGAGCTCAGAAAATCCCCAATATTTACTTCTATCTTCAAATACATGTATTCCGACAGTGTTTTAATCATTCAGTATTTTGTTTTTTTTGCCTACTTCTGCCAAACGCCTGACCCGATTTCGACCAAACTTGGTCAGAAGACCACTGACCCAAGCTTCATATGGGATATACACAGTTTGACCTTTGACCTCTCGTAGGGGTCACTAGAGGTCAAAAACTAAAAATCTTCCAAAGACTACTCCTACAGATTAGGTGCGCTGGTGCTGAAACTTGAACATGAGCATCGTCTATAGATCTTTTTCCCGTGACGTCATTTTCGATATATTGATTACATTGAGTGGCAAATCGATGCTTTCATGATGATCTAGTGGTGTGTCGTCTGCGTACGTTTCAATGCATGTTTCCCGGCATGTTTACATCCAGTATCTGTCAATCCACCCCCGCTGGAGCTGGTAAGAACAGCCAACGTCAAATAACTTTAATTTTGATTAGTATCGAGCACAGGAGACCTGATCTGGCGTTTTAATTTAGCTTAAATTGACCACCAACCGACGTGTTTGCATCGTGATCCCGAACGCATGTAAACAAAAGACTTGGTATATCGATCAAATTGAGTGCCAAATCGATTCATTGATGACGTCAGGGAAAAAGGTCTATAGTCAGTGTCTATAGGGTATACACAGATTAAGAGGGTGCACCACTAAATCACTCCACGACTTATGTAAGAACGCAATTCGGCTAAAAAAGTCCCCAGCGACTTTCAGCTATTAGTGGCCATATCTTCACATTGTTGCTTTAAATCATTTAATTTTAGCACACATTATTGTGATATAGGTCTATATGAAGAAACATGAAAGAAAATTTGAAATTGTATCTCAGACCGGAAGTTAGGGTCCGAATGTATTCTGCTTCCAGTTCCAGAATATGAGTGATGTGTTGTGTGTTTATTTCGACGATTTTTTTGGGCGGCGATATTAGTGAAAAAAGTAGGTGAACGGTACCACATTCAAGTAAACTTTTAAGAAAGTATACAAACGAAGCTTTAATTTGATACGAAAAACATCTACTCAAGTATTGCAGGGACTTCAGAAATTGCCCGGAAAGTTGGTGAATTTAACACGTGTACCTATGGGAGAAGTATTTAGTAGTGCGCCCCCTTGTAAGTCATACCATCAAATGACACGCTTCCTGCATAAAATTCCAGAAAACGGGCAAAAGACCGGATTTTGATTAAATTGTGTTTATTCGATCTAAAACTATTATTTGAACTAATTAGAAATGCTTCTTATTTATATTTAGCTCAATCGAAGTTTTAATAAGCTCACAATAGGACGATTAAATTGGAATTATGATTAAAAAAGGTAATTCTGTTTGTAGGCCTACTCAATATTTGGAGTATATAAATGTTGTTTAACTCAATTTTTAATGGTTTTAAGAAAAGAAAAGGTAGGTATAGGGCGCCTAGAAATAACTTGAAAATATTAGCTTTTTCTACAAATTGAAAAATACGACAAGATTGCCGAAAATGTCGAAATGTACGGGTTTTCAGGATTCCTTGCTAACTTTTAACATGTCATAACTCCTGTTCAAAGGACCGCAGAAGAATGAAATAAAAAGGATTTTAACTTGAATTTTGTCCATTGTTGGAAACAATTAAAATGGACTTTTTGAATAAAAATGGGTGTTGTAAAGTCATACCACAACTGCCACGCTTCCTGCATAAAATTCCAGAAAACGGGCAAAAATAAGTACCGGATTTTGATTAAAGTGTGTTTATGATATTCGATCTAAACTTTATTTGAACTAATTAGAAATGCTTATTTATATTTTAGCCATCCAAGTTTAATTCGCTCACATAGGACGATTCAATTTGGAATATGGTTTACAAAAAAGCTAAAAAATACTCCCAGAGCAATTTTAATTCTCTCAATTTTGATTTGTAGGCCCACTCAATATTTGAAAGTCAAAATCCCATTAATCTGCTCAAAATCCTCTTCCATTTGATTTAGATTGCGGGATGGAGTATATAAAATGGTGTTTGACCTCAATTTTAATGGTTTTAATAATATAAAGTGTAGGTATAGAGGGCGCCTAAAATAACTTGAAAATATCCACGCTTTTTTTTCTACAAATTGAGAAATTGACAAGATTGCCGGGGGAAAATGTCGAAATGTGCGTGTTTTTCAGGATCCTTGCAATTTTTAACATGTCATAATATAATTATTCGTTCATTATACGTTATAACAACATGTAGTTAGCCACCAGACAATTTTATATTATAATGCTATTTTTTCATCGGCGGCGAAAATATGACGTTGCATAGATTCTGTTCAAAACATCCATTACAAATCTCAAGGGTTGTGTAAGCTAACTTAAGGAGTCACATTGAATTTTTTAATTGTAAATTATTGTTGTATGTTTTTATTTTCTGTTATATATGTCTGATGTGTCTAAACAAGATTTTTGTGTTCAATGCACTAAAACATAAAACAATGCCATAGGAAAATATTATGTAAATAGGCAAAGATATGTTCATAAAAAGTGCATTAAAAAGTCAAAACAGTCAAAATACTGGAAGGGATGTGTAGCCAATTTAATCACAACAGCAAATAAACCCCTAACTGATGTTAATGATGAAGATAAGTTGATCATGACGAACTCTTAATATTACTAACTTGCCTTTTAAGAAATATGACGACATGGCCTTTAATCCACTAAGATTTGAAAGTACTTCTTCTCCTCCCTTCCTCTCCATTCTCTCTCCTCCCCCTTTCTCTCCCCCTCTTTTTTCTTCTCTCTCCCTTCCTCTCTCCTCTCCTCCCCTCACCTTTCCTTCTCTCCCCCCCTCTCCTCTCCACCTCTCCCCTCTCCTCTCCCTATCTCCTCCCTACTACCAACCAACCCCCCTGTCCTTCTCTTCTCTTCCTTCCCCTCTCCTCTCCCTCTCTCCCCCTCTACACTCTTCCCTCTCCACCTCCTCTCCTTTTCTCTCCTCTCTCCTCCCCTCCCTCCCTTTTCTTCTCCTATCGCCCTCCTAATCCTCTCCCGTCCTCTCTCCATCCTCTTCGCCCTCTCTCCCTCATCCTCTCTCCTCCTCCTCCTCCCTCCTCCCCTCCTCTTCTCTCTCCTCTCCTAACCACTTCCCTTCCCCTCTCTCCCTTTTCCCTCCCCTCACCATCTCCCCTCCCCCGACCAACACCGACACGACACAGAATTGCATGCTTTACTCTTATGCAAGGACTTCTTGTTTTCAATGCAAACATCCATAGAACCATGCCAGGACAACTATGCACTCTCGTCCTCCCTCTCTTGTCTCCTCTCCTCTCCCTCCGCTCTCCCTCTCCTCTTCTACTCTCCGTCCCTCTCTCCCCATCTCCTCCCCACTCACCCTTCATCCTCTCCTCCCCTCTCCCTCTCTTCTCCTCCCCTCTCTCCCTCTCCTCCCCTCTCCCCCTCTTCATCCCCCTCTCCCTCTCTACTCCTCCCCCTTCCTTTCTCCTCTCTCCCCCTTTACTTTCCCCTCCCCTCTCTCCTCCTCTCTTTATGCAAGAAATTATTGTTTTTCAGTAAAATATTCATGCCGGGAAACCCTGAGAAATTTCCTCTCCTATTATTTTTTTTTTGTATCAGTCCTATTTTTTTTTCGGCATTCAAAATAAATGCAACTTAATACCGAACATTTAAATACAACTTTCAAACCACTTAGTAATCAGTTTTCTTACTTTATTTTAGATTCTTTTTTCCTTTGGTTATTTTTGCTTGTTCCCATGGGGAGAGATCCCGCTGGATTCTAGAAACATGCCTAATTCACACTTGCAAAGTTAGTTTTACTTTCGTGAAGCTACATAGAGGAAATCATTTGACCAAATGCCCTCCCTCCCCCCCCCTCCCCCATACACCGGTAGATCAAGCAAATCCCCTCAAAGAACCCCCCCCCCTCCACCACCACGCACACACACCTACTCGCACCCATACTGCTGGGACAGCAAAGTTCCAAAAATTATATCCCCCACTCAAAAATTAAAAAACTCTGACCTGGCAGCGATAAGCAAGATATCTGCTTTTTCTTTCATTTATATTTTCAAAGATAGATTGGATTTGCACATTTAAAATTCCAAATTTTAATATTAGAAAAAGATCTAGTTTGAAATTACATTATACAACGTTTATACTCAGTGCGTGTACACAATGCATGCATGAATGCCTTGCCTTTACCTTTTGCACACTATCTTACAAACCTGCAACAACACAATCCAGGGGATCTGGCAGTGTGATTGACATCCGTGAGGATTTGAATGAAACCGCACGGGAGGCGCGACATGATTGACAGGGAAGTCACCGTGAGCGTTGAACTGGTGTTCCTGTAGAACACTTTCCTAACAGATTCCAACAGTCCTCGGCGGGCGAGTGGTATTTTTGGAATTTTTGTCAATCCATGTAGATGGACAAGTTGTTCGTATGAAGGGCGTAATTGTTGCCATTGGTTTAAAAGGTGTCAGCGCAGTATTATAGGACAATGTCCCAGGGTCCAGGGAGGACCAGTTATCTCTGATTTTTTTGTAGATTTTAGAGTTTTTTGGATTTGTTTTTGTAATATGATGCAACCGTGGTTGGGTGAGGGCGACTGTTGTAAACGTGCAATTCCAAAATAAATACGTTTGATTGAATGTCTTTGAACTCACAGTGCCCTGAATCCAAAGACAGACCCGAGACTGTGGGACGTCTACAGGGTTATATGACGTACCAGTGGCGCTAGCGACCTAACGGCAGAATGACCGCCAGAAACCCCAAACGACCATTTTTAAAACGAATGATGCAATTCTAACGGCCCCTTACAGTGCGCGACATTTCGGAACCCACTCCCGCTACGACAGAGCGCACACGCAGGAAGCATGACAGGTCAAGTGAGTATATCGGTCCCTTTGAAATATACCGACGACTATGGTAAAATACACCAAAGAGGTCATATAAAGTGCACCTAGTTACGCGTAGATCATTTTTCGATATGTGCATTTCTTTAACCAATCACATTGCTGATACTACTCCGAGCGTCATGTTCCTGAAGCTTCAAAGTATATGGCAGATGTCACAAATATTGAAAACGTACGTTAAAGTCTGACTCAGAGATTTCGAAATATTATTTTTTTGTGTAATAATGAAAAATAGTCGACTAGAACTAAAGCTAGTAATCGAAAATGCACAATTCCGAAATTTGAGATGAATCGGATTTTTCGTTTTGATGCAGTAAACATTTATGTGTAGTATTACGTCCCATAGGCTACTGTGTATAACAAAATTCCGGATCCGGAATTTTATAACAAAGTTGTGATTTTCTATATGAAGGAATTCGATTTAAGCTTAGCAATTTCACACAGTAATTAGTATATGGACAAGCATTATGTACATGCAAAAAACACGATTTTTTTGGAAATTGAGGGCGCCCTTCTCAGGAAATCTCTGAGTCGGCCTTTAATTAAGTGATAAACTAGAAAATTTGCACCTGAGAGTAGTCAGAAGCTTAAGGGCACGTGTAGGGTGACCAGGCATCTTAAAGGTTATTATAGCTCAAGTGTACGCAAATAGTAGTCAAATTAATTAAACGTCCTATTGGAGCTTGTCACATATAATATATTTGGGGCTTAAGATGCGTGTAGGGTAACCAGATGTTGCAAGAATTATCCGGCCAGGTTAAGGGTGCCTGTAGGATGTGCCAAATGAATTAAAGTCATGTTGGAGCTTAAGGTGTGTTTACAGTGTTGGCATATAAATTGTCAGTTGATTCTTTGTGTCCATGTGGAGTGACAGACTCACAAGGAGGGGTCATTTTTACGGCCAGGGGAGATGGAGGTTTGAGGGGAGTAACACGAAAAAAATTCAGGGGATGCGAAAATTTTTGCCGACACAACGTTTGAAATCCTTCATTCCCCCGGGCATAAATAATGACCGCCTCCTAAGCATCATATTCGGCTCAGGGTGCGTGTAGTTTGCCGAGATAAATGAAGAGTCATATTCAGGGCTTGTGGGTGGCCAGACAAAATCAAATTACAATAATTGGTCTAGTTCATATGAGCTCATAAGAAGGCAATAATCATATCGTAATGACTCCTATTTGAGGCGACCCTTTACTTTTCATGTAACATTATCTAATACCTACCAAGTGCTCTTTTATACTACCCGGTCTACACTCGTACATCTAGGCCACGTGAGCTCATACCAAATTGACAGCCTTTTAGGTCTCAATCTAGAGACGTTGTCTATAGCTTATAAGTAACGTGGTATGACCGTATTTTGTTTTTTTTTTTACTATTGTAATCAACCTTTAGACCCTTCCCCTAAGAAACTTTTCGTTCATAGAGACGTCCTCTCGATCTTTTGGGTGTTTACCTACATCCTAATGAGTAATATCCGAAAAATATAAAAATTGTAATAGTGCCTTCAGCCAATGCATATTTGAGTATTTCCCATCACCAACTTAAACTTACACATAGCAAAATCGGAATCAGCAAATCCAAATTGGAGATCAACAAGACCCTCCCAAACCCCGCCCCAAATATGAATTGTTTAGTATTAAAAAGTATTAAAAAAAAAATATATATAATCGTGCAGTCCCTAAATGTCAATTTGGTAGTTTCCATCTTCCACCAAATTTATAACATGCCGTAAAGATTCGTAGCAGAGAACGCCCAAAATTGACCAAAGTCCTCCAAACTTAAAATATCCTTGGTGGGTCTCTGTGGAGATCGACACCCTTCAAAATTTGCCAACCCTGACCCCAAATCATGGAAAATGAACATGTATTTTTTTTCGATCCTAACCACATATAAACAAAAAAAAATGTCAGGTTCATCCATTTCTAACTTCTGGTCACGTTGTATACACATGGACCATTCCATTATTCCACTGGGGTGTGGCAAGGAAATAGTTAAAAACAGCACACAGTCTCTTTAAGTAAGTTATTTTGAGAAAAATCACATAAAAATTAACAGTAACTTATCAGAACATAAACTATTTGTAATCAATAATCAATAAATCCTATAAACAGCAAAACACTCTTGCAAGTCATTTATCAACTTTTATTGAAATATGACGGACCACTCACTCACTGTGGCTATTTGAATTACAGCACACAAGTGTCATGCATCCATTCGTTAGTCATGTTAGTGGGCGTGGCTTCAGCTTAAGTTCAGTGGCCCAAGCCCATACCTTGAAATCTCTCGATTCATTCACCATTGTGATCGTTCTCAGCATTTATCGAAAATTTGAATTACGGGCCTGATGGCAGTACCTTTTTTGGAATATTCCTATATACACTTTCATCTAAATTGAAATTAGCATCAAACAATTGCGTCTCGCTCAAACTCACCAGATGAACCACAACCATATAACAAACCTCTCCGGGCCAAAGTTGTAAAAATGGGACCGTCCAATTTCATTATTAACAACAAAAGAGGAGACCACCGTCCAGTTATATGTGTATCGCCCCACTGGGAGACGAAACAATTGCTATGAAAACAAAAAACTCTTTGGCAGTGAAGCAATCGCTGAAGCTAAGAAGTGAAAAAAAAATTACACACATCGCAACTTCACCTTCAACTCACGCTCCAGCATGCACGTGCGATTACCAAAGAACAAATTATTACCACAGGCGACATCGTTACACCTGCAGAAGTTGAACAAAGTGCCAGAGCTATAGTTACTCCAGAAGATGCCCTGACAAAAAGTGTTCGCAAATCAAGGCGTCACCAAAGAAAAACGCACGGTCATCTCATGGCAGAGTAATTCAGGTCAGTACTTTTAACATGCATTAATGTTATGATAAACAAGTTTTCATTGAGAATTGAGAATGCTAAATGGCGACAAATATCCCTGTGCCAGACTGTCACCGATTTCCATCGACTTACCACATTTTTTCACATCACCGGAAAAAAAATTAATCAAATAAAATAAAATTAAAACTGTTTTCAAACCACTAACCTCCCAGTATATTAAAAATAGCCTGTCGTTAGCTGATTAAAAATAGTGTATAATAAACCCCCATGAAAAAGTTGTACACACGATTCTCTCTAGTCTTGTCATGTTTGTGAAAAAACGATTTTAAAAAGTCCTCTTCAAGTACAACAAATATAATGCGTTTTACTGTTTTGTCTATTTAATGGACATTTGATTATCAGTAAGTAAATTTTGCCCACCATTTAAACGACAACAACTAGCTGTTTCTTATTGTATATTGAACATGTTCAAGGAAAAGGCTCCAACTGCAATTTCTCGTAGGGGCCTATGCAAAAATACACCTGTCATATCGGACAACAGACGCAATCGCAAAAATCGAATATCATTTGGTGACACTATCCCCTGGAAAATGTAACTTTCTGCGATAATCAGATATTAGCCTACGTGCTATTTGAAAATTCTGATTAACGTAATATATGATTCAAAAAGTAATTGCCTAGGCTAAACACTTCTCGATTCTCTGTTTTAACAGGATGATTCCTGACCCAAGAAAGTTGGCAAATCGGAAGAGGAAGTACCTGTCAAGCAAGTTATCTTGCAAGATGACACAGATAAACATACAATTACTCTATGGAGAGGAGACCCGTCACGTCAAACATCAAAAAATGCGGGCTCGTTCATGTACAAATGCCACTGTATGGAACATGGGGAACCAAGGAAGACTTGTCAACGACACATGATTTGCTTTTGTAAAGGTAAATAATTTTCATAGTTTCATGAGTATTCCATAGTAAGGTCTATGAATCAAAGTATCTGACCATGACTTAATGTCAATGTTTTTTTATTTTTTTTATTTCTTTCTATTACTTTTTTTATTGTTTTTTGATATTGTAGCAAAACTTAAGATTTTGATACTTCAAAATTGCCTGGGAAATTCGAATTGAACGTACAGACACTTTGCCAATCACAAAATTAAGACTCTTCACACCTTATTACAATTTGTACAGTAAAGTGCAATTATAAAGCTTGAACTTAACCCCCAAATAAATTTAGAGAATACCAACTGTGGACGTAATGAAGGTAACTACAAAAATATCGGCATGTGAGCTGCACTAGACACGAACAAATCCCAAACCGCTTGCGGAAAAAAAGCATCAGTTATTGGAGTTGTTACCCAAATTTTCCTTGCCGTTTTTCAGCTTTGAGATTTTCTCCACATGATTATGACCTGGAGTTTGTTATGTCTCATAACCTGTCACATTTTGTATAATTTTCCTTTCTACTGGATTCAAACGAGTAACTTCAGCTCTAAACCGACAAAAAGGGTCTTTTAAAAGGTTTTTAGAGGAAATATTGCATGACTGTACACATTGAAACTAACAAATAGACATAGTCTATCGCCTCATAATTTCAATGATAATTTTAGATTTTTTAAACAAAATTTTCATTTACTTCCTGAACCAAATGTACATTTTGTTTCATTTCGCTAATAAACATAGTACGATTTTTATTATTTTGAATTCCATTAAAAATTTTTAGGATGTCGACGATTCGATCCTTCTGACAGGGTGGTAAACCATGAATTCAAAAAACTTGAGACCATATTTAAAAGATTTCCTTGCTGAAAAAAAAGTGAAAACCGTTCAAATTTGCTAAAATGCTTTGAACAGCGATGTTAACAAAAAACAGTGATGCCAAATGAAATAGATAGATACATGGTATGTGTGTCGTATAGTGGGACACATGATTTTGGGAGGCGTTACATCGGTTCGGTCGCATTTTTTGGTTAGCAAAGTGCTACAGGATAAGTATTTGTCCCAATGTAAAAATTTGGGCTTATTTAAAGCCTATTTATTCTTCTCTTTCAACAATACATTTTTTTTCACATACGTTTTATCGTTGCCATTTTAATTAAGCAAAATGATAACAAAGTCAACTGTGGAGGAGCCGCGGTGCAGACTCCTCCTGTTTAAGTCTATGGGACTTTGTGTTGTTTGTGACATGCTTACTATTTTTCAAATGGTTGAAAAGGCAAAACAAATAGTGAGTGGAGATTTTTTTCTCTTGCACAAGTTCCATACATATCTTACTATAACATCCAAGTACTTAAATTCAACCCTAATAAATGATAATTAACTTTGATTTTAATTAACAGATTAAACAAACAGCCTGAAGTAATGCGAATTCATATTCAAACTATACAAAGAATTACCCAATAAACTAAATGCTTAAGTCAATCAGTATACAGTAAATTAAAATGACCAACTATTCCATTACATTAGTAAATAATGCCATATAATTAGGTACCAATTAACTAATTAATGTACGAATTAACTCCATTTTGTAATTTGATTAGGCCTATTCGATGGAGAAGATGGTCAGTATCAGTAATTTATACTAAAAAGAATACAACACAGATCGGCTTGCGTGTTTTAAAAAAAAAAAGACATCTAAATGAAGTGGCCTTTTCCAATAGCAGTGTTGCAGAAAAGATGTGAAATTGATGTTTAGGAATTCAAAGGCCAATATCTACTTATCACACATCGATCCTAATTTGTTTTATATAGCATAATACCCTATTAATTTTGAACACAACCCTGTATGGGGTTCACATTTAAAAGTGTATGGTCATCTAGAAATACATCATTAAATGTTAAACTTAATACATTAACTGATTCCAAATCTTCTTTCATTAAAGGGAACCTCAGCCAACAACAAGTCCGATATAAGGTACAAAAGGCTAAAAAAATATACTACATAAAATGGGCATCATTACACGTTGATATCTACAATTTCAAACCACCCTGTACAAAAACTACTTGTAACCTGTCCAGATTTGTATGATTCTTTCTTAAGATTTCCAGCAAGTACCAAGTTTCTTACTGTTTTATATCATCATTTGTACTTCCTAAATAAACATGTTATTTTTCACCAAATATGTGCCATGTTGGCCACCCTGGATGTAATTTGTCAAAGAAGCTGATATACCAAATTTTTAATGGTTTTTGAAAGGCCATAGTTCTGACTGTAAGAATATAATAATTCATCTTGCAGGTAATACTTGTCTTCAAGATTTTGTCACATCAAACATATTAAGTGAAAAAATGTTGTTTTTGTTTTTTGGTCATGTCGCATTTGCTAAGCGGCAAGAAACACATGCACGACGGAAATTTAAAGCATGAGCAGAATATACTTAGTCTTCTTGGATATTTGATTGCATTCAGTTTGTGTAAGATATTAGAACGTATATGTTATATGAGTTTTGACTTAAAAAAAAGAAAAAAGCGCATAGATTTTGCTTCAGTTGTAAAATTAAAAAAAAAAAAATAGCATATAGCTCTAGCTTTTTTGCCCAGTATATCTGTCTGAGACAGACCGCTTTTTTTTTTTGCCTTATTTTAAACCAGTAGAAAAACTCTGAAGAATTTGGCCAACAGGAGCCAAACCTAAATGGGTCGTTTGTACGTCGATTGATTTGTGAAAACGGAAAACAAAAGAATTGAACAGGTGTGCTGTGTTTTGCTACATGAAACTCAGTCCATTGTAGTTGTTGGTATTAAAACCTTTGCCAAGCGTGTAGACTACTTGTAAAGCTGAATGAGGATCTTAGTAGGTGTAGGATCTATTAATGTAGTTTAGCAGAATCTTTTCTTTTACTTTCATCTCAAAAAAAGTTCCGTCCAAATGAAAAAAATACCATCGGCAATAGGCAGATAGTGATAGGAATAAAAAATCCGGACTATGACAACACGCACCACTGCACCAGTCGATACTGAAAGTTCAACCCCGTTCAACTGGACGCGATGACCATACACACTAAAATGTTTGGGAAACACCATTGCCCCTTGTGTTACCCGCCCACACACGCACTGGTTTATAGAAGTAGCAACATAAATGAAATAGCACAAAGAGGTTCTATATAGATAGAGGCAAAACGTTACATAATCTTTAGAAATACACCCTTCTCGCATGTTTTGCCGACACCAAAGAAAACCTAGAGTACCAACAATAGAAAAGCAATGGCTCTGCCCTCCGCTTCTCCACCTACTGTGGGTGCGCTTTGCATATACACTAACGTGTAGTGATTACCAAAAATTAATGTATGTGTTAGAGGTGGCCAGGTTGTGTAAAAATAGTGTACCGGGATCATGTGATCAGAACTCGTTTTCTCATAATTGCAAAATGCGCGTTAGGTGAAAAGATGTATTTCATTGAGGCGGTTTATTTAAATCAAGACGACTGATGTGTCATTTCCATTCGTGGTGGCAATGGGTAGGACAAAATTTAACCACCCAATAGCACCCAACATCCATCAAATGATATTTTGGCGGATTTGTTTGATCAGATGGAAAGTATGTGTGTATACAAGCACCCAAACTGATAATTATTATTCCGTGCAATATTCAAAATGTCGCCGCCCAGCACGCGACAAGACGGGTTTGAATGCGATTCACCCCCTTGTGAAATAGTAATATGCTTTTACAGGTGGGTGATATGAGTGTCCATATAATTTCGATAGTAGTAAAGCAATTTTTTTTTAAACTTTGGACAGCTATTGAACAAACTTTTTTTAATGCACAAGCCATATTATAGCTTTCACTTTCATAGGCCATTTGCATGCGGAAAAAGAAACCTTTCTATTGCCAATTAGAAACTTTGCTTCTTCAAAGTTCATGTTGGTATCCAATGTAAATTTCCATAGTCCATGCCCATTTGTTTTGATCATGAATCTTTCTATTATGATGTAAAATATCAAACAGAAAAAATACTTGTTTGTAACTTGACAAGTGTACATTAAAATATTAGAAGAAAGCGAATATCGCAAAGAATAGGGGGAAATTTTCAAGAGATGTTTGTAAATTGTGGTTTGATTTCTTAAATCTTTGTGCAGTTTAGTGGCAGATCTGTCATAGATAAGGTCGATTGAATTTGAAAAATGCATGATCATTATTAAGTACGTTGGAAAAAAATTGGGATGTTAAAATCACATATTGAAGGACGGTGTCCTGTTATATTCTCTGTGTGTTGCTTTTGGTTGAAAATGGGGTTAACATTTGCCTCCAACTTCTGCATTACTTTGATGGATTCACACCAAATTGTGGTCATGAGGGCAGTATGGGAACTCGCATTGTGGGTGTGAGGTAAAAGTCACATACCAAGGTCAAAGGTTCATATGAGGCCCAAGTTGTAAACTGGCTAAAAATGTCACAATTTGGCCTTATTTGAAAAGTTGCGGTCCGATTGGAACAAAACTTGGTTTAGGGATATAATATAAAGAACCCTCATTAATTGATGACATCAAAAGGTCATATACCAAGGTGAAAGGGGTCATATGATGTCAAGTTTTAAAATAGCTGAAAAATGTCAATTGGACCTAATTTGAAAAGTTAAAAGTTCGGTTGCACCAAAATTTGGTTTATGGATCTAAATAATTGGGAACCATATGTTATATTGCTGACTTCAAAGGTCAGATACAAGGTCAAAGGTCATAATGTCATTTTCAAAACTTGAAGTTTTGTTTGATCGCAACAGCCAAGGGGGATCGCGTTTGGTTTTCGAGAAACGAGAACAAGTATTTTTCCAATGTTTCAACGTGTGCGTGCTATATATATAAATGAATTTCGGTTAATAAGAGGCTTTTTCCCTTATCTTGTTTGTGTGATTTTGTAAACTGTGATGATTTCAGTGATTTTTGTTATTTGAGGTGGAATATTTTGAAAATAAAACAATTGAACACAAAAATACAATTACCCCCTTTTTTTGGATTAGAATATTGTGTTCACTGTTATCAGACGCTGCTGAAAGCACATCCTCCTTTGATTTTAGGATTCAGTAGAAAGAAAAAGAAAGATAGGAACTAATCTGATTGTCAATTTATGCAAAACAAAACTATGATATAAAGCCTTTTCTGTCCTCCTTTTACCTTACTGTACAAACAATATTACTTCCTTATGCCTCTTAAGCAACAAAATCCACTTAAAAGTTACTTTCCTTATAGAAACTAATCATTCTCTTTAATATGAGGATATAACTCCTAGAAAGTAGGCCTTTGTTTTAACACAAGAGCATGTAACCTCATTCTGAAGAAAATGTATCCTATCTGGGCATCATATACCGTTTAGTGCAACAAAGGGATGTTTCTGTTGTTGAAACTGCCATGTTCCGGCGTCATTTCAATCAATCAATCAATAGGATGTTCATGAAATCGGCCATTAAATGTCCTTTAGGGGGAAAGCCACCAATAAATAGACCTAGCCGACGACCGCGACTAGGTTTTTTGCCTATTGGATTCTACCCGGTGGCCCTGGTCACGTGCACACTCTGAAACAATTGTCAATGCTTTTTGTTTTCTGGAATTTCGTTTATTTAATCGGTGATATATTACTCGGCAGCTATTGATTAAAAACTGAATACCTTTCAACCATTTTTAAAGAATTTTTGAGCCTTTTTGGAAAATCCCATACCGGTCAAAATAGTGTATAAATGTAATAGGTAAGGGCGCATCAAAACATGCACCTGAAAAAAAGGTATTTAAGCCAGGACTTTGTGATTATTTCTTGTTGAATGATTGCTGAGGCTTGTGACTTAAAAGTAATGCAAAATTGACCAACCAGTCGCCTCGGAACAATCAATGTGGAGTTTGGAAGCGGCAATTTGTAATGGTAGTATCGGATGAATCATTGGGTGGTGTGATACCTTTAAAGAGAAAAAACCACTGGTGCCACTGACCCAAAAAAATCGGCTGATGGTGGATGGTCTTTTTCTTCTTTGAGAAATTAAAAAAAATGATTTTTCGAGGGTTGATCATGTTACACCAAACATTGTTATTTACTATTTATTTGTCTGGTGACCCTCAATATATCTGGTAACATGACTCACCCTTTTTAAAGGCTATAATCCTCAAGTGAGTTTGTTGCCCCTACATGTACCTTAAAACTGGATATGACCCGCAATAGATCTGGACATGCCAACACATACCCTTAAGCTTCAAACATGGGCCACTTTTATGTAGGCACTCACCAGTAGTACCACTTAGCAATCCATTAGGGACGCACCATTACACTTCAAGGAGGAGCAAGGAAGTTTTTCCAAAAAAAAAAATTGACTATGTGAGCAAAAAAAAAAATAGACTCACATGATGAGAGTAAAAAACAAACTTGGACTCAATAATGAGTAAAAAAAATGACTCCACCAAACTCTGTATACAGAAAAACAGGAAATTGTAGCGAAAACAAAAATTCTTCGCCACCTGAACAGACCTACTAAACTACTGCTCACCCCCCCTTGAAGTTAATGGTGGCCCCTAAGCTTAAAGATTCATGTCATGTTCACCCATTTCAGAAAAGTGGAACACCGCCCAGGAAGGTTTACCTTTAACATAATCTCAATCGACGAGCGTCAACCTGAGCATCTACTTCTTAGGGTCAAGAGGAGGAAGACAATATAACCAATCATTTTCCCTAATGAGATTGCACACCGTCTTCAACACTTTGGAAAACTACACGAGGATCACCACTCAAACTCCCCAAAAAAAAGTCACAGTCATGGAGAACAACGGTGCAGTTACGCAACTACTTGCGGAAGAGAAACAAAACAAACGGCACCAAGAGGCCAATTAACCCTATTTACAAATAAAAAAATCTAACAAATGTCACATGACACAATTATGCAAGACCTGTGCATTAGTTTAAACTACTGATGAGTTTTAGCCCAACATTAGATGTTCCATAAAACTTCCTTAATGATTCCAACAGTAACTTGATATAGTCATGGGACACTGGACCTGTGTATTCAATAGTTTTTGTTGAGATCAAAGGGTGGGTAACATCCAAATGCAGTCAGTATAAGGCCTGCCAATTGATTTTGTCCAAACCTTTGCTATAATAATAGCTTGTTAACTATCTACCCAAGACAGGAACAACATGTTTCCAAATACATGTTAGTATATTTGAAGCAGGTAAATTTCACATTGCCAATGAGGGCACATAATATGGCCTAATCAAACGAATACATAATGTAAAAAACTATATTATTGTAAGTTTTTACATCAAGCAACTATCTTTTCAAAAGAAAGACTACATTTTGACAATGCAAACAGAACTTTTGGTACAAGTTACATGCATTTGCCAGTGTACTCCTTGCACAAGTTGTGTAAGGCTGACAGAGGAGATCTTGCCTTGATTTCGATGGCTCACTGTCAAGATAAAACTCTAATGCAGGCGATGATATGTGTTCTAAAGGACGGCTGGAAATAGTCTTGTAAACATACTCTTACAATTGTGCATCTAACATGGTGTCCCCCTTGTATACCGTCACACTATAAGGTAACCCAGGTAAACTTGCTAATCAAGTGTTTTAAAATTGGTGTTTGTTAGCCTAACATTCAAACATTAAGTGACGAATTTGTTTTGGTATTGTGAATGGTACTAAATGTTTGGTAGATTGGATGACTACATTTGGGGTGCCGGTAGGGTGGGTACTTAGATAATATACACAGAAGGGTACATTGGTTCTGTATATTACAGTTAAGAGCCATGGGTATTTTGTAGTTTAATTGTTAAGAGATGCTTACCATAGGTTGGTAGTTGTTATTGAAAGAAACTTCATATATGTACTGCTATGAACTGCCAAAAGAGCAATGCACTTTTGTTTCAGATCTTTATTACTGTATTCTTGTATGTCATCCATTAGTGGCAAACTTTTTGTCCGGTTATTAGATTTGTGGATTACTTGCACAAGTTATATAAAATACAATACAACCCCTTCAGAGCACATTTGATTTATTTTAATAAATCTGACCTATTTCATTGAATATCATTCATACGATACTCAATAAGTTTTTCACAGGAACAATTAATACCAATGCTTGGTAAGACATGCTGCATGTTTGAGTGAGTTGTAAACCCCATAGAGTAAAGAGGCTAAAAAAGTTTTCCTTTTTTGTTTGTTATAATGAAAAACAGTCATGCATGGATATTCAAACCAAGGTTAGTTTATACAAAGCATGAGCGATACACAATAGTCTGTTTTCATGGCCCTATAATCATTCCCCACAACATGCACAATTTACGGACATTCGTTACAATCAAAAACAAATACCAATGAATCAAAAGTAATATTCATGCAGGGATGTCATATGGATTAACATTATATTTCAAAAATACATTAGCTATATTTTGCAGCCTCTAAATATCAAAAAAGACACAATTTAACTTTACAATGGGTTCCCTGTTGAGTGTAAGTTATGAAAAAACCAGTTATACACTTGGCTATACTAATGTGGAAATTTCACGGTGTTTTGACTGTTATAATTGATAATAAGCAAACGTTTTTTAAAACTAGACGTAGGGCAAAGAAAATGATCTCGTCTAACTTAGAAAAATAGGTAGTCAAGTAAAAGGGTTCTAACAATTTGTATTCAATTAACAGGTTTCCGTTTAGTTAGTAGTAAACCATGGCCCATGGTACTCTGGACTGTTCAATTGCATATTTGAGGATTTTGTCAACACTTTATGTATGATCCAGGCGTACCCATAAGGCAATACAGCTTTTGACACCAATGCTTAGGAGCATTAACATAATCTAGAACAACATGTAGGCAAAGTGGTTAAAGGGACCTGGCCGAGATCTCCTGGACAGGACAGAGGACGCACTCCAATTTTATGTGAAATTTCTTTTTTAAATATATTCCATTATGAGGTACTAAGATACCTCTTCAAGACTCAGCTAGAAAGCCGTCTAAGGCTCAAAATCATTGCTTTTATAATTTTTGATCAGGATCCAATCATTAATTATGGCTTGTTTATTTCATTAGAAAAAATGGTCCCAATCTTTACACTGATCCATTTTAGCATTTATTCATCACATTTTGACAAGATCGAAAATTTCAGGAAATCTCGTTCAGGTCCCTTTAACTGTAGTGTTCCAGCGCTAAACCACATGGGTACATCAGGAATGATAAAAACACTTAGCCATACAGGGTTGAATTATGGTTTTAGAGGACAGATCTGTGGTTACTATCAAGGTTGTTTTTTTTGGTGTTCCCTGGACCATGATATTTCTAATGCCATATTCGTGTTGCTTATGAAAATAGTTAAAGATGTGTTATTGTAGATAGAGGAACCCGTTATTATAATAGTTCATTATGCAAATATATTTCCATCGTGAAAATTCTTTAAAATTAACGTTTGTCTCATTTATTTCTGGTGTTGTGCAGTTAACTTCCAATTTACTGGTGGTGATGTTTGATGCAACATTGCTATAAAATTGGATCGATTGGGCCCTTATTTATTGGTAGAGCTAGTGTGTAGGTCGGTTATATGTCAAGAAAACAGTTTCCCGTAATTGATTTTTTGGTGACTCTAGTTGATTTTATTGATGTTTTCATTTCAATAGGGAACCCAGACAGTAGAAAATGATGGGGTGCAAATTTTCGGAACTGGCTGCCCCCTTCCTCAAGAGGGGGAAATGGTACTACAGGGAGAAAAATTTTAAATCGAGTAAAATTGTGTTTAATGTACTTGTCATGTTTGTCTCCTTATCAGATTAGGAAAAATATATATTGCCTAGGTTCCGACTTTAGTTAAAGCGCTCTAGACCCCCCATAATGAGTTCAAGGTCATCCTGGGGCTCAAATCTTTATCCACATGCACTCCACGCACTCTTTGTTGAAAACTGGTGTGATAATTTGTTTTATTGTCTCACAGGATCAAAAAAAGTATATTTACGGTGTAACATTTGGATGGCTACATTACATAGCAAAATGTCGCAAGGGTCTACATGGTCTATGGGGCCAGGTACCCAGAACTTTCCCTGGATGTCGCAATGGTGAGATCAAAAGATGCAATTAAAATGCATTTTATGTTTCAGTAGACCACGGACTAAGGTGACACGCTTTCAAACAACATCGGAGATTACCCCCAGGGTGACCTGACATTTATGGGGCTATCCCGCTTTAACTAAAGTTGAACCTAGGCAAATATATACGTTTTAATCCTTATGACGAAGACGAACGATTAAGATTACATTAAAACACAATTTGATCGATTTTAAATTTTTCCCTGTACTAACATTTGACCCCTTGAGGGAAGGGTGGCATCAGTAGAAAAGTTGACCACCCCATCAATTTATGACAGTTTAGGTCCTATGAAACCCAAACAGCAACAAAAAAAAAAATCAAATTTTAGCATGGAAAATCCTACGGGAATACACACCACTTCCCCATCCCCCCTCCCCCCCCCCACTCCCTCTCCTCATTCTCCCCCCCACCCACACTATCTGACTTTTGATATATGAGCGAGACGCAGTTGATGTTGAAATCAATATTTTAAAACTCACGCGAGGGAGAGACCAATAAATATTGGACGTAATCATCCAATGTTATCTGTTCAGTGTGGCTCCAAAAACTAATGATCAGACATTCTATAGAGAAAATAGTAATAAGAATTCTACATCTTTAATCTTACCAAAAGAAATTGCATTAGTAATGTAAATTACTGTCCAATTTGACAGAAATTTTTTTAGGTTCCCTAAAAATCATCAAACACATATTTTATATTTCAACAGAGTTAAAATCTGGCCCAATAAACACCACTTCCTTGCATGAGTACAATTGTTGTTTTCTGTTTTACCTAGTCCTACCAACGACTAAGGTCATGTATTCCCGGAATTTTTTCTTTCTTTCTAGTAAGTCTCTGTTCGGGCGAGAAATTTTCTTGTTTCTTATTTCCAATGGTGCTTCAAAACGCTACTAGTGCCAAACGTTCATCCGATTACGGACTTATCATGTTTTGAGGAGTCCCCAAAGTGTGGAAAAATATTGGAATCTGAAACATGATAATGATCAAATTGGATGGATTTTCTCACCCCAAAATTTCTGTGTCTCGCCCCAATATTTTTCAAAAGTATAGCTCGACCAATAAATAAAATTTGGGTGAATCGATCCAATTTTATACCAAACTTAGTGTAAAGAACCACGACCCACAAGCTTCATATGGGGTACCACTCAGATGGCCGGTCAAAAGTCACATGACTGATGTGCCGCCACCCTTTTGTGAAAAAATTTAAAGACGACTGTCCAACAGGCCGGGGCAACGAGCTATGAGTCACCAAAATTTTGTCTAAGAATCAGTTATGACACCCCTTCATTAGGTGTGTCACAGATAAAAACAATCGAAGGTCATTAACATCCAAAAATGGCCGCCATATCTTTAATTAATATGAAAATGCATATCTAAAAAACAAAGACTTAGATGGGTGGTTGGTCTGTGCAAAAGTTGCTGAGAATTGTCACAACCCTTCGTGACAAAATATTGGCCCCAGAGTTTCAAAGTTGTAAGATATGCAAGATTTAAATGCAAAACCCAATGTAACTCATCAACCAAAGAAGGTATTTAACCAAACTTGGTTACAAGAACAACTGGATAACGCTCTATTAACCATCGAGTCGAAACGTCAACAATGGGGTCATCTGCGGTGGCGTCAAATCTAAATTAGTTTGATGGATCTTAACTATTATATATGCATTCAATGTAGGCTCGGTGCAAAATGAAGGGTCAAAGGTCAACAACAACTCGACATGTGCATACTTCATCATACGTAACGAGCATAGTCTCCTGGCGTTGTCTAGTTTATCTTATTCTATAACCTCAGGTAGGGCAAACTACTACCTTTTTTTAATCCTTGAAAGGTATGAACATGATGGTATACTTAAAACACATTTTGCCCCCTTTATTTTGACCCCCGTATAAACCTTGCCCCCTAGAATACACCAAGAACACATTTTAAAAAATGACACCCGGGTTGATTTTGGAATCTATGCAATTTTGATTTAGACAAACCTTGGTTTGCAAGCATTTATTGAAATTTTTCTAAAAAAAATACCAGTTCCACACGACTATAGCTGGCGTTTTTAAGCTGTCAGACTGGGAAACAGAATTCAGATGGAGAGAAAATAGGAAGGGGAAAAACACAAGTATGGAACAGGGGGGTACCGAGCTGTCACACTTCCTTACTTCGTCCGGCCTGAAATATGGAGTGATGTCATAGCTTTCGCGCAGATATTGTTGCATGCGTATCCCACACGCCGACTTTGTACGATTGCGATTGCAGCTGTGTTTACTTTGCACATTCAAGCCTGCGTAAGCTATGGATCTTAGTTCGGCCGAGAATTATAGCAGTAAGGTCAGTGTGCGAGGCTTTTGGCCCAGATGCGACTCCTCAAGCTGGTTCCTTGGTTGAGTTATTGATGTTTGGAAAACACATCGGGGACCAAAACCAAGTTGAATATGTGGCAAACAGGTTTTTTAAACTACCTTTTGAAAATTACCAGCAGCATATACCATTACCATAAGGAACATTTCTCGAAGCCCAGAAGTCACTTCACAACCAAGCAAAAGGAATTTAATCAGCTGAGCCATCGTGATGTAGACCTTGAAGATTCAAAATCATTGGGGGAATTAGAGCCATGGGAATGATTACTCTCATATTACACAGCCTTCACCAACCAAGCAAAAGAATCAGCTGAGCCACTCAGTGATGATGACTTTGAAGATCAAAATCATTGGTTGGAATTAGAGGCATGTGATAGTATAGATAGTAAAACCCCAAAGTTTTAAATCGGTTTTGTCCCGCAACGCGGGGGTGGGTGGCCGGATTCATCCTCACATCGTTAGAAATCACCCCTACTCCTCCTTCCACTTCGCCCGATTCCATGCATCCCCCACACTCAACCCAACCCTACTAATCTCCTCTCCACGTGCTTCCTCCAAGTCCTCTTTGGTCGCCCCTCTTCCCAAACACCCACCCAAACTCAAAAGCCCTTTTTAAAACATGCTCTCATCCTTCCTCAGCACGTTGCCCATACCATATTACACCATTCGCCTTCGCCAGCGGTACAGCCGCCTCTCCCAAACCCAACAACTGCATCAAATCCTCAGTATTCTTCTATCCATCAATTTCCACACCCAACATTTGCTCTCCCCATTGCTCTCTCTGCCCTTATCAAAAATCCCCATTCATTTTCACTCAGGCACATGTCTCACTCCCATACAGCACTACTGATCTCACACAACTCCTCTACACCATCCCTTTCATCTTAAAAGAGGAAATATTCTCCCAAGACAACAACTCTCACATTCTCTAAACTTCACCCACCCATACCTTACTCTGGGGAATGATAATTCTCATTATACACCAGCTTACACAACACCAAGCAAAAGAATCAGTGAGCCATCAGTGATGTAGACTTTGGAGATCAAAATCATGGGGGGAATTAGAAGCCATGGACGATTAATTCTCATATTACACAGCCTTCCACCAACCGAGCAAAGATCAGCTGAGCCACTCCGTGAGTATTGACTTTGAAGATCAAAATCATTGGGGGAATTAGAGCCATGGGAATGATTACTTCTCATATTACACAGCAAGTGCATAGCTTGATAAGGAAAGCAATTTTAAAACGCTCATGCGCACGGTCTTTCCTAGACAAACTGATTTTTTTTACTTGGCCTTATAATGTGGTGTAATATGATGGGATCTTGTGTAAGAAGGTTTATTACTGATTGAAGAGCACTAGTCATTTCTTTAATTATCATGACATCCTGAAACCATTCTACAACAGAAGCTCTGCATGCAGTGGAATAGGGTCAGAGCCCATAACCGAAACCCCTGCCACCCCCCCGGGGATTTTTTTTGAGACCACTATTTTTGGAACCTATACATATAGCTATCAAAATCAGGGTTTGTCTGCAAAGATCCCCATCCTGGGTTAAAGGTGAGGGCGCTTTTTTTTCAAATGGCGCCATATCACTTAATGCCCTTTTTTTTTTTGACACATATCTTAATTTTTTTGATCCAAGATTCATGCAACTCTGTGACTACTTTATCACAAAACCAAAACACACCAGGAATAGTTGAACACTTTTTGCATGCTTACCTGCCTCTAGATTGTGTCTTATTTCAATGGCCACCAAAACAATGAAACAACCCGTGTATTTTATACATTTAATGCCTCTTTAAAAAATGCAAAATGGGCCGGGTCATCCCTAATTATAATACTTTTGTCATGCACCTGTGGATTAGTTTGAGGTAAAGTAAACACTTAAAAAAATGAAGTAAGTTAGTCCTTTCCAAGTGTAGCATATAAGAGGGCGCTTTAAATGTAAAAATGGTCTATGGCTTACTAAAATAAAACCAAAAATAGACCACAACCACAGCCTCTTAATCCTTGATCATCTGGAAACCGCACATAGCCATGGTTTCTTGAGTCTTGATGTGTTGACGGATGGTTACTAAGTGAGCCAACAAGCTTCATACTAACTACGCCTGCTTGCGAGAGCTTTCAGTTAAGGGAGGCTACGCAACCAAACGCGTCCACATTCGTTTGTTGTTGTAAAACTTATAACACACAAATGTTTGTTGTTGTCTATGTGGGCTCAGGGATGGAATGCTCGGGAGAGCGTGCACATGCCTGTCCTGTTCGGCATCTGTGCATGGCGACCGGCTGAGAGTTGCGGGACCCTGTCGTTTTGTCTGGACAGACAATCTGGGATTGGCGCACAGGAGGCAGATGTCAAAAGGAGACTCAAGGGCCTTTAGATGAGCTGGCCCCTTATTGTGAGGAGAACCATCATCGCTCAAATCCATCCGGGGCACAGGTTATGCTTTCCGTCTGAGCGGGCCGTGCCAGGCGTTACCTTTGAATGACCTGGCCTGGAGCGCTCCTGACCACTGTTATAGTCATGTTTACTTAGGAGTCACCTTGGACTTCACTCTCTTATAAGACCCACATCGGAACAGTGGCGTAGCTAAGGGTGGCAAGGGAGGGCACGAGCCCCGGACACACCACACTCATGGGGCCTTGAAATGATTTTTTCATAAAAATAAAAATAAAAAAAAAATACTGTTTGTGATTTGATGTTATTTTTACCGGCAGTATAGTAACTTCTGCTTCAAGATAGTGAATAAAGAGATCTCTCTATCCAAAGGCACTCAAACATACTAAAACTGAGAGGTTCCGGGCCTCTCCGTCACTTGATCACCCCCCTTCCAGATGTGTATGTTCATCTGCTTCAAGATAATAAAATAACTGAGAATCTCTCTCCCTCTCCGAAGGCACTCAAACTGCATTTAACTCAAGAGCTTCCACTGTTCCGAACCCTGGACCCCTCCAGGGCCAGTAAATGTTCATGGCGTGCTTTCTGATTGTGAATAACCGAGAGCCTCATCCGGATTGGCGCGTAACATGGCTAAAATCCAAGAGCTTTCTGGGGGCTCCGCCCTGGACCCCCGCAACGTTCAGCATAGTTCAAGATTAGGACATAACCCCTCTCCGAAATCACTCGAACATGTTTTGAACTCAAAGCTTCCGGGGTCCCCTCTTCCCCTGAACCCGCACAAGGGGCGTTTCCCCCTTACCCTGTAATGCCCACATGCCCTGACAATCGACGGACTTGCCCTGTGGCCTGAATCATGTGTGGAGTATCTTGCCTGTATGTGAAGGGGTCAATCCATAAAGCTTGACCCGTCTTGGATGACTCCTGCCGCAATGTCACGGGGTGTCTTCGCCCAACTCCAGCCGACAACTTATACATGCAGCGCGAGCATGCAGGAGAGGCTGCCAATTATCTGGTATGGAGCGCCCTGTGTTTGGACAGAGGCCGGGTTGCTGACCGTCTTAGGTCCGGGGTATTTTCTTAGGCAAGTCCGGGTTCCTTTGAATAGTCTCACAATGATGTTGGGGGAGTTCGCTTGTCGAAAGAAAGTCTTGCTGTCAACCAGTGGTCATCTATTGGTATTGAAATGGCTTTCCTCGTGGGCTGAGTGGCGGTTTCTCAGCTGTGAGATCCAGATCGGCCGATCAAAGGTTTCCTTGCAAAAGTGAGTCTACCTAGAAGTAGATCAAGACACTGGTCATCTCTTGGTCTGCCCAATTGAGGCAACAATGCACAAACAAGGAACCTTCCAGAATTCAGGGAAGCAGCCAGACATTGTACCAACCTCTGGCTAGATCACATTTGAGAACCACTGTGTTTGTACACTATAAGAAAATTTTCCAAATTTTAATAATCATTGGCGCTCTTTTAAGCAATGCTGCTTCCTTGGTATATAAACGAGTTAAATGCAGCTTCCTTGGATCAGAAATGATCTTTCTTTCCTCCCCTCTCTTGAATCATATCTTAATTGTCTTCTTCTGTATCAGATTATTCTTCTCTACTATTATGTCAGATAACTCTTTCTGGTGGCATCAACTCTCCTGATAGCCACTTGTATCTAGTGCTCCATCATTTAACTTCCACCATGATCATCTGGTGGAGGAAGTTCTGGCTCTGCCACATCTACCTGGTACCTGGGAATTAACTCAGGGCTTGATAATTGGCTCTCTGGATGTGCATGCTCAACAAATCCTCTCTACTATTGCTCTGGCACATCGGTCGACTTCCAAGGCTTTAAGAAGGCATCGATTCCTTGTCACGTTTTGACTTAACCCTCGTCTATCTGAGTCATTTTTGTAGCAAACTCCCAACTCCCTCCCCCCCTTGATTTTCGTTACCGAAACTCCATTCCTGTAAATTTTGGTACCGCAGGGTAGCTTATATTTTCTTCTTTCTTTCCATTGTATCAAAATAAAAGTGCCAACATCCCCATTAGACGTCACTATGACGTCATATGTTAAGGAAGTATGAAATCATGTACTGATATAGGGTGGAAAATTGATAATTTTGCAATTTTTAAGTCGCCTCAAAAACATTATTATAGCACTAAAATGCTCTCATTTTATAAAACTAGTCATTTTCCATCAAGAGAGCCAAAACCGTCATTGAAAATTGGATATTCCAACATTTTTTTTTTTTGGCGAAAATTGAATTTTCCCCCTTTGTCGGTCTATGGAAATTGACAATTTTGCAAACATGCCGAACACTTTAAGACGTCATTGTGACGTAATACTAAGCATATGGGTAACTCATTTGGTATCCTGGAAAGAGGAGGACCATAAGCTATCCATTGGTACCAAATCAAGTGCCCGGTGATGTTTCTGTGTTGTGTAGCATGTTGGTACTTCCTCTCCCAAGGGGGGTGGTTTCATTTGGGCAGCCATTTTGAATTGAAGCGCCCTCAACCGTTTAAACCCAGTGTGGGGATTTTTGCAGACAACCTTAATTCAATGTGCTTATGGTATAAGCTTCACAAAAATGGTGGTCTCCAAAAAAATTACCCGGGGTGGGGGGTGCAAGGGGGTTGGTAGCCCCGTAGTCCTATGAGCAAATTGGAATGGAGTGAAATTGTTTTTCAGTTCTCCACACAGCTGTCCTAAGAGAAATGACCGCCATAACACATCATAGCATTCTTTAATTGATCATTATTATTAGAGCAGCGGCCGAGCCTTTAAAAGTGCTCTAGTTTTCAGAGATTACCCCTCCCACCGACAACAAAACACACCACCTTTATTTGAAGATAGAATATATAAGATTTAAGAAATGATGTTGTGGTTAAATATTTGTTGGCAGGGATGATTTCTATGCCGAAAACTGAAATTTGGGGCTGTCAAGTTAAGGCGAAATTTAATTATTTATTTATTTTTTTACGGTAAAAAAAAAAATATTACAATCTATTTTTATGGTATCCTTTTTGTTATTGATATAGGTTTTATACATTGCATACAGGTTCAGGTAATACTCGTTGTGTGACACTTGATAAAAAGGATGCTTTTTTAGGGAAAAACGTGATTTTTGGGCTAAAATTCTAGACCCTTTATATATGGTAGAAAACGAGTATCTTAATATAAATGTCAGAGATTGATAAATTGCATGATTATTAAATTTTGTTTTGCTAAAAATTAATAAATCTTGGATAGTCCTTGATTTTTAGCTCAAAAACGTGATTTTTGACCAAAAACACCCTGCCACCAAAGTTTTTGACCACAACCATCATTTTTTTAAACATTATTTATTACTATCTTTCGAATAGCAGTGGTTGCGTTTTGTTGTACCGATGGTAGGGGTTTGGGGGTCCTACAATTTTGCAGTCCAAACCGCTCCCACTATATGTGATGCAATCTGGAAAACCCATTCGGATGTCGCAAAAAAAAAAAATTTGGTCATTTCTAGACTGCTGTTTTGGTCAGCTTAGAGTTTTTGTTTGAATCAATTGGAGTCCCCAGCAGGTGTCAATGGAGGAATGTGCACATTAGCAACAGGGTTTATATTCCTATTTATTTTACAGTGCACATTCTTTCACCCCCTTGTCTGTACCAGGTGGTCAAACAAGGACAGGAATCCAGCAGGCAGCATGGAATGTGCACATTACAACAGTGTTATATTCCATTGATTGTAAGTGCCTATCTTTTGCTGCCCACTGGCTGAAACCAGGTGGTTCAAACAAAAGAACAGGGAATCCGAACTGGCTGTACCAGCTCCAACGTGGCAGAAGTCTTGAAAAAACTGACCAAAATGTGATATGCGATAGGTTTTTTCCAGATTGCATCACATATGGAGAAAAATAGGGGAGGCCCTCAGATCTGAGGATTATGTTAAATCTCTAAAGTAAATTGATAACATGCAGAAGAACATTTACCAGGAGGCCACTATGAGCTAGAAATCTCAGTCCCTGGCACAGTTCAGTGCCTTCCATTTTACCATGCATTTAGAAGAACACAATCCCCTGGTTTTTGGTATGATATAGGATTACCCAGATCACACAAGGTCTTTTCATGTCAATGTATGTACAGTACATACCCACTGAACTGTGTCCCCTTGGTATTGATGAACATTTGTAACTCATAGTGATTATTGGGATGATTTCAACCCTTTGGGTAAATAAAGCTGCAAAGATAATTGTTCAGACCTCTACAAACAATCGTAGAAAGCAGGTTTTCCTCAGTAGATCAGATTAATAGAGCACATTGCTCAAAACTATTCTCGTAGTAGTAGTATCATTGCCAAACATACCATGCAGTGAGCTTTTTGGAGAGCCATGAGGAAGACATACAGGAGGAACTGTGGTATAGTGCTATGAAGAGAAGGAGTGAATTGGCTACCAAAAGAGGAACAAGAACCAACAACTAACTTGCTTGTCAAAGGAAAGGAAGAGAAAAGCAGAAGGCAAAAGAATTAAGCGGTGCACAGCAAGCTCTTAAAAATGGAGAATTACTCCAAGATGAAGCAAAGCTTAACACTTCTCTGACTATCAGTGACTTAAAGAAACAATGTCAGTTGTGGCAGAACCTGGGCGAGAGCAGGACTATTCATCATCTCAATCTCCTTAAAGGGTACTATAAGAGGTCCAAGCAACAGCTACTTGTCATTCTCTGTGAGCTTGTGAGACAGAATTCTCCTATTGACCTACATGTTATACCTGATGAGTCAGACAGTGAATGTGATGAAGAAAGTTACTCCATGCAGTGATGAGAATGATTTAGCATTAGAACACTTCTTGTTGGAAGTAGTCAAATACATGTAGGGGAGATATACAAAGTCTACAAGATTTCACAACACTAAAAAGATCTGATCTGCATGGGCATATCCAGGAGGTGCGAAGGTATCATACACGCCCCAAGGGTCTAAAAAAGTTCTAAAAATAAAGAATTTCATAGTTCAGATTGCACCAGAATGGGTCAAAATAATGTCAAATCAGCCTGAAAACATTTTTCCAGAGGCTTTGCCACCTGGGCCACCACCAGGGCCTCTGCACCTAGAGCTCGCCGGGGACTTGACTGAAGTGGCCCCTGGAATGGGATGGGATCATATCCAGGATCGCGCACCCTGGAGGTGCGAGATTCTTGATATGTCCTCTGGCTGAATTGTGTTAAAAGAAAGAGTAAAAAAGTGTTTAGGTCCAAGTTAAAAATATAAAAGCTGCAACTTTTTGGTAATTTTTTTTTGTGTTGGAAATAATTTCTAAGATACAAACCAACAAGCTATTGAGATCAGAAGTCTGTGAGGCTTTCTGCTAAGTATGTTACCTTATTTGAACCCCTTTCCCACAGGAGTCTTTGGACTAGAAATCCTAGTTTGAGAGGAGCTCACAACTCATTGTAGTCCAAAATTTATGTGGTCACCCACAGCAGCCGACAACATCCCGCTGAGCTATTGTTATGAGTGTCATTGTTCAAATAAGAGTCTCTACAACAGACTTTAGTAGGCGTCTGTGGAAATTTGATATTCGGGTTTAATTATAAGGTTTTAAAACAAAAATATGTGACCGGTTAGAAGTTTTTCTGTTGAACGGTTTCGGGTGGTATAAAGGAACCATTTTAGACAAAAAATTCCTACACGGTCATCGATTTTTCTTGGGAAATGCGAAGTAAATGTCTGTGTTTTGAAATGGCAGCAGTGCGTGACCTGATGTTGGTGTAATCCATGCACAGCGGGACTTTGGGAAGACTTTGCTGGCTGCTGTGGTGGTCACCTTAGTGTTTGTGTGAGTGGTGCCACATTAAGGTAAAATTGATGGAATGCTTTTCACCTTAAAAAGTTAATTATTCTTAAGACACAAATGGTTTAAGACGGGTCACTGAGCTCGCGACTGCACGATCTTACATATTCTGCAGCTCGCCGCTATCTTTAAAATTTAATGAAGGTTGAACGTAGGTGCTTTTGCACAGGTATAAAAATTGAAAATATATTGCTAAAAGGTATATTGTCGAAAGATGTTGGTCAATTTTATTTTTAACAAGTTTTTAGCAAATCAACATCAGTAGAAGTCATTTTCGCTGTGGAAAACGTTTGCAAAAAGATTGAATTTGCTAAATTCGGCAGCTGGGGCTGCCTTAACCATGTAACTATCAGTACATTATGTGTTGACTTTAAAGGTCCATGGCCCGATCGCTAATAGCCTCGTCCCAGAAGCCCCAGATTTTACTGGAAGTGGTCAACATTTTGGTATCAGAATAAAGCTACTATTTTTCTCATTTACCCTGTGAAATCTTAGGGCCAAAGGATGTTTGGTTAGGAAGTTATGAGCGAAAATGTACCCCATTTTGGTCGACCAATATTAATTTTACACAGTACTCTATGGGGCTTACAAAATCACATCTTTAGCTCTCACATGAAAATGGATTGTAATATCAGCTTGAAACTTTACAGATGGGGTTTTGGGGTGAAGGCCAAGGCTATCAAGATGAAAACTTCATATCCTTAAATCGGGCCATCCCCCTTTTTAAGCTTATGATTTGCAGTATAAATCAACAATGGGCATACAAAGGAGAATGTATGATGCATTTGTGGAACTCTTGGACCAAATCCCTCGGGCATGGAAGTTCGTGCTAACTGGAGAAAAAGCTCCAACTACGAAGATGACTTTGAATGTTGTTTTGGACCAGCAGCAGCAAGCCATCTATTTCTTGGATATTTGTTACCTGGAAATGTGATAGCTTGTGTTCTGTATTTTCTGCCAGAGGAGGATTCTCTGATCATGGTTTCACATTTTCTCTTTCCTGCAATGAATACGATTAGAAATGTAGCAAAAAAGCAAATTCATGAAGCGAAAAAAGCATGCGAATCACACACAAAAGTACCGAAGAATGGACCCCTTACACAGGCACAGAAAACAATTCTGCAAGACCTAATTGTAAATCGTGAAAATAACTTGGATGAAAACGGGTGCATTGTTATCCCACAAGTAGGTTCCGGTGGAAAACCGAAGCGTTACCTTAAAGTGCCCAAAGTACAAATTGGTAGTGATGATGCAACAAAAAGAACTTTGAACAGACGTTCACAATTTAAAGAGAGAAAAGAGAAAATGTGCTCAAGTCCAGGACAGAACAGCGGAGCTGATATTCACGCTCAGCGTGTTAATAATATTCAGCGTGACCGAGAAGGGTATGCAGCGGCAGCTGAGAAAGCTGGCATTAAAGTTGTGGCTCGCTTCAACAAAAACAACGTTTTATCTCTGCGGAGATGACTTTAAGAATGTGGAGGGTTCTGAAAAAAATGTTTACAGAGGAAGTTGGATGGGATGTTTTTGGCTCTGTGGAGTCAATGCAAAGCAATCGAGCTGGATTATGAATGCGGTACTGTGACGTCCTCCACTGGTGATGTAATACATTTCGTCAGGGTAAAGGACACTAAGCAAGTGGTAACACAAATGGTCACAGAACTGAGGAAAGCTAACCAATTAACTCGGAGGGGGACATGGGAACTCTTGTCTAGGTAGGTCTTTAATTTCTTGCACCCCATCCCAGTACCTTTCTGTTAAGACGTGAATTCTTGACATGGATGATACCCCCCTGATGCCACCCCATGAAGATTTAACATACCAACACAATGATTTTGCAAACATTTGATTACAATTGCCAGTTATATACCGGTACGTCCCCCTCACAAACAAAAATCTCACCTAATCGAATAAACCACTAATGATTCTGCAGTTTATTCCGTACAAGTCTGATGAATTCATCAGGGTCACTCGTGACCCGGGGTCGTTAATTGTCACAACCCAATGATTCCCTTTTGTTGTTTTGAAGGGTCATTTGAAGTGTCGTTTGTCCAAAAGGGTCATTAGTCTGAATTGCGTATACAGTTCGTTGGTGTGAATCATTAACCCCAAACTCTAACCCTAAGGATCTGATCACTGAACCTTGCTTAATTTCCGGCTTACTTCGGACTAATGATCCTTTGGACAAATGATATGAGCAGACCCCCACCCCACCACTAGGGCTTATTATATTCGACGAAATGAAACAGGCTCAGTGCGCCCATTGGATTACACGCTTTACAGGGGCTTAGCCAGGATTGCAATTTGACGGGAGGCTGAGACTTTCTTTGTGCCCTAAATTTGTCCAAATTGGGCTGATTTTGCACGATTTTGTCAAATTTGACGGGGGCTAGTGCCCCCTGAGCCCCCTCCCTGGCTACGCCACTGCTTTATTCCATCAGAGTGTAAAATGCAAAAATCATGGAATAACGCGTGTAATGGACGCACTGAGCCTGTTTCGTTTCGTCGAATATAATAAGCCTACCACAAGTACTACACATATGGACCAGTTGGTCAACATCCTGGCCTTTTCATAAACTGTAGGCTGTGGACTTCACAGAAAGCCAAATGATAGTTAAGTTTTATAAATCATCGTGATCATGGGTGTCCAGTACAGTATTTCATCAATTAGTAACTAGAATCTATATCTATGAATTTGCATTTGCTTGGCCTGACATTAATATCAACTCTTTCAAAATACCAATTTTTTTATCCTAGGTCGCAAAGACTCTCGAACATTTCGGTGGGTGTAAAATTTATACGCTAAATTACAGCGATAAAAATAACAAACTTATGTGGGCTCTCCGATAAGCTGTTTTGTCATTTAAGGCTATTGCAAATTTACAAGTGTGTCGAATTTGGTAGACGAGTATCGTGGAAATTGCATCGGATTTGGCGTCTAAATTTGCTGCTTTGTCAAATTTTCCATTCAAATGTGTTTCTAGATTTAAGTAGAATGCGTTCATGCTGCCATTTTCGCACGTAAACATTATTGGTATTCGGGTGGTATAACCTCTAAATTCGATCCTCAAATACAGCAAAATGGGTCAGATTTGTCATTTCATCGCCATCGGAAGTACACTCAATTTACCCAAACATTGCCTTAAAATATCCGAATAATTTCGTGTTTTCTTTGTTATAATATTAATAATTATTTTATTTTAAAACTACTACCACAACATTATAGCCTTTAGTCAAGTAGAAAGTTCATTTTTTGCTAAAATTAGTATATGATGACGTCACACCCGGTGAACGAGTAAATACTGCCACAGGCGTTGAAAGTGGAAAGGCTTGTATTGATCGCATCTCTTGAGCTGATAAAAGCATGCACAGAGGCAACGCGGGCCGACTCTCGTGATGTGCTTGGCTACAATGCAAAATAAGAATATCTGCACATTTGGCAAAAGGTGTTTTAGATCGTCAGTAATTTGTTAATAGCTTTTAGTTGTGTAGGATATCAATTTGTCTTCTCTTTCAACACAGATAATGCAATCTTACCCAGTTTTGCAGCCACTACAATGTGATGTAGAAATTAGACTACGTATTGGGGAGTCAATGATCCAAAGATGTTATCAGAGAACATTTATCAGAGATCGTTATCAGAGATTTGGCAAAAGGTTGTTTTAGATCATCAGAAATTTTATTAAGATTTTAGTTTTTAGGATTTAGGATATCTTTGTATTCTCTTAACACAGATCATGCAAATGTATCCCCAGTTTTGCAGCCATACAAATGTGATGTAGAACTTAGACTACGTATGGGGAGTCATGATCCAAAGATGTTATTCAGAGAACATTTATCAGAGATCGTTATCAGAGATTTGGAAAAGGTTTTGTTTTTGTGTTAGATCATCAGTATTTGTTAATAGCTTTTAGTTGTGTAGGATATCAATTTGTCTCTCTATCACACACAGATAAAATGAATCTTACCCAGTTTTGCAGCCACTACAATTGTGATGTAGAAATAGGACTACGTTATTGGGGAGTCAATGATCCAAAGATGGGTATCAGAGAACATTTATCAGAGATCGTTATAAGAGATTGCACAAAGGTTGTTTTAGATCCTCAGTAATTGAAAAAGTTTTTTAGGTGTGTAGGATATCAATTTGTCTTCTCTTTACACAGATATGCAATCTACCCAGTTTTGCAGCCACTACAATGTGATGTAGAAATTAGACTTCGTATTGGGGAGTCAATGATCCAAAGATGTTATCAAGAGCAACATTTATCAGAGATGTTAGCAGGAGATTGGCAAACAGGTTTGTTTTAGAATCAATCAGGTAATTTGAAAATAGCTGTTAGGTGTGTAGGATATCACTTTGTCTTCTCTTTCAACACAGATAATGCAATCTTACCCGTTTGCAGCCACTACAATGTGAGTAGAAAAAAATTAGACTACGTATTGGGGAGTCAATGATCCCACGTATCAGAGATTTGCAAAAGTGTTTTGTTTTTAAATTGAATTAAATGTTATATTTCAGTTGTACAGGGTAGCGGAGCGGCCGAGCTTGAAAAGTGCTTAGTTTCGAGTTACCACTCCCACGTCACAACAAAACACAACCACTTTATTTGAGGACAAATATATAAGAGTTTAAGAAAACAGTTGGTTGATGGTTGAAATATTTGGTGGCAGGGATGATTTCTATGCCGAAAATGAAATTTGGGCTGCAAGTTAAGCGAAATTATTTTTTTTTTTAAGGTAAAAATATTACAATCTTATTTTTATGGTATCCTTTTTGTTATTGATATAGGTTTTATACATTGCATAAAGGGTTCAGGTAATACTCGTTGTGGTGACATGTGATAAAAAGGATGCCTCTTTTTAGGAAAAATGTGATTTGGGGGCTAAAATTCTAGAAATTCTACAGAAATCAATAATATAAATGTCAGAGATTGATAGTATTGTAAGATGATTAAAATTTGTTTTGCTAAGAAATTAATAAATCTTGATATCTTAAGTTTTTAGCTCAAAAACATGATTTTTTTACCCAAAAAACACCCCTGCCACCAAAGTTTTTGACCACAACCATCAATTTTTAAAATTATTTATTACTATCTTTCGAATAGAAGTGGTTGCGTTTTGTTGTACCGAGGGGAGGGGTGGTCGACAATTTGGCAGTCCAAACCGTTCCACTAATAGCTTTTAGTTGTGTAGGATATCAATTTGTCTTCTCTTTCAACACAGATAATGCAATCTTAACCAGTTTTGCAAGCACTACAATGTGATGTAGAAATTTGAATACGTATTGGGGAGGCAATGATCCAAAGACGTATCAGAGATCATCATTTCAGAGGATCGTTATCAATTTGTCTCTCTTTCAACACAGTTTTGCAGCCACTACCAATGTGATGCAGAAATTGATACGTATTGGGGAGGCAATGATCCAAAGAAGTTATCAGAGATCATCATTTATCATATCGAGAAGAGATAGGTATCAGTTTGTCTTTCTATTTAAACATATTCTTTTGCAGCCACTACAATGTGATGAAGAAAATTTGACTAAGTATGGCATGGGGAGGCAATGATCCAAAGGCGTTATCAGAGCTCATTATCATTATCGAGGTCGTTATCAAGTTTATTTCTCTTTCAAACACACAGTTTTGCAGCCACTACAAGTTGTGATTGCAGAAAATTCGACTGACGTATTGGGAGGAGGAGGCAATAGCCAAAGACGTTCATCAGAGATCATCATTATCATTATCAGAGATCGTGATCAATTTGTCTCTCTTTCAACACAGTTTTGCAGCCACGATAATGTGATTGCAGAGAAAGAAATGTGAATTACGTATTGGGGCGGCAAGGCAATGATCCAAGACGTTTTATCAGAGTCATCATTACAGAGATCGTTTCAATTGTCTTCTTACTTCACACACAGTTGTGCAGCCACTACAATGGTGAGGGCAGGAAATTTGATAACGTATTGGGGAGGCAATGATCCAAGAGCGTATCAGCAGATCATTATCATATCATTATCCAGAGATCGTTATCCAATTTGTCTTCTCTTTCAACACATCTTTTGCAGCGAACTAATGTGATGCAGAAATTTGACTACTATTGGGGAAGGCAATGATCCAAAGGCGTTATCAGAGATCATTATCAGAGTGTTATCAATTTGTCTTTCTTGGCAAAACCAGTTTTGCCGCCACTACAATGTGATGCAGAAATTCGACTGCGTATTGGGGAGGCAATATCCAAAAGACGTTACAGAGATCATTCTTATCATTATCCGCGAGTTATCAATTTGTTTCTCTTTCAATCAACAGTTTTTGCAAGCCAACTATAATGTGATGTCAGACATTTGTAATACGTATTGGGGAGGCAATGATCCAAAGGCGTTATCAGAGATCATTATCAGTATCATTTCAGAGATCGTTATCAATTTGTATTCTCTTTCAAACAGTTTTGCAGCCATACAATGTGATGCAGAAATTTGTGTACGTATTGGGCAGGCCATGATCCAAAGACGTTATCAAAGATCCTATAACAGGAAATTGAGGTATGTACTTTACAAACCTGGTGTACTTTAAAAATTGTAACCCTGTCATCCTTAGAGGCCTGAGGATGCTTCCTAATACTGCCCTCTTAACACAGCTTGAAAATAGGGTATGGGATTCGGGTTTCATCACGAGAGTCCAAGGAGTTGGGAACACCCTGATTGTGCCATTCCACAGTAACCACACACACACACCCAGCATGGGGTAACCAAGGGATGAGAACGCACATGGTATTGCTAGGACCAGCAACTAAACATTAATTAACAACTGCTTACAAAGTCATCAGTTTATCAATTTACTATTAATAGAGCAACGCAGGGTGATCTGTGATTTTAACTGAGCTGGTTCATGTCCACCAACTATCATGGGCATTTAAATATGTATTTTGCTAGCTCTTGTCAATACTCTACTAACTGCATCTTGTTCGTTATTACGACTATATGATTGACTTCATATCCGCCAAACCGCCACACGAACCGTTAGAATGATATTCGTCAACTATCTGTTGATGTCATTGTCTCAATTTACTTGCTCCTTCGCTCGCCTAGAAAAGGCTCTTTTTAGGACTACATATTTTGGAATCTGTGACCTATGCCGCAATTGAAGGAACACAAGTACTCCAATGAGTGAACTTTTAACTGGGATCTGAACTCTTGGGGACATTGGATCATTTTATTTTTTTTAATCAACATTTATTCTGAACGTTCCTTTTTTTTTTGAGTGTGAGTGCGTATGTGTGGTGTGTGTACGTGCACATACTATTGCGAGCTCACGTAAGAAAACAAAGAGTATCATATTCCAGTTCATCCAAACACAATTGGTTTCCCTTTTCATTATATTTGATTTAAGTTAAAGGTTTATAAGACCTGGGTTACAAATATATTTCAGGCTGAATGGAAAAGCATATTGCAATATGAAAAGTCTGCAAACAGGAGGTTTGGCTTTAATCAACTTGAATGGCTATCCATAAAACCAGCAGCCATTCATTGGTAGAGTTTTAGAAGTGTATGAGAGTGCCGTAGTGATCCATTGGATGAATGGAAAAAAAATCATGAGTGGAAAGAAAGTTATACAAGGCCTAAGGGCAGGCCACAACAAAGCCAGATCACTGATGAAATTCCAAAGCATTCAATTTTGCTTGATTTCCAATTGACAAGGCAAAATAGCTTACATGCTGAAACTGTAAAGGAAATGACGATATTGTATGGATGAACTTATAACAGAATTAAAGGGGCATTTCGTGATCCACAACCTCATCCCCTCGACTTACCTAAAAAAAGTTGAGATTTTTATATCAATTGAACCGTTAGCCTTAGTAATCCATGTGTACTTAATCTTACGTGCAAATTCGGTCGCATCTGTAAGAAATTCGCAATTTTGTATTTTCTGTCCGTAAACGGACAGAAATTACAACACAGTGGCCTATGGGACCGTGGGAAACAAGCAATTGCTCATAACACAAAACCGCAAGATCGGAATCAACTCAAAGTTTTGTAAATAATCTTTTCTCGAGGATATCTAGCGAACAATGAATAAAACAGAAGGTGCTGGAATCACGAAATGCACCTTTAAGGGTGTTGAAATTCAACTGGGAGGATGTGACATTCGCATTCAAAACATGATATAGAGGAAAATATGACCTTAATGGCACAATTATTGACAGCCTAAATCAAAAGCACTAAAAATATGATTTGCAAGGTAAGTTATACTCTACAGACGATGGAGACCAAGCCTCATACAGCAACCCACACAAATGTATCAAATAGATACAACAAACCTCAAACCAATTTAGTGCTTTGATGTGGACCGGTCATGGTATCAATCACCATGACCCATGTATGACCTAATCCTCATACATTATTCATATAAAAATATTTGGAACATAAAAATATTCTTGATAACAGAAAAAATTCAAGATTTTTTGTCAAGATTTTGAGTTTTTGCATATTAAACCAAAGGTGACGTCTACTCTACACTTAGGATTCTGATACTCTAGTAATAAAATCGAAAGCCTTATACTTGAGAAGTACAATAACACAACAAATTGTTTCTGTTGCTATTTTTTAAAGTAAAAAAAACAACTTTCTTGCACTATCTGGGGAAGCCTTAAAGTCTTTATACATCAAATTAATTCATTGTAAATCGTTGTAGGAGAATTTTTGCAAGAATCGATTCTCACCAAATTTAAGTCTTAAAGGGGGATGGCCCAATTTAAAGCAATACCAGCACATTTTTTAAAGAGTGCCCCCAATTTCTAAATTTTCAAAGATTTTTGCATAGGTGCATTAGTAATTGCATATACCTGTGAACGGGACAGCTCAAAAATGCGTAGTTGTCACAAAATAAGGTATTTTGTAATTATTATCGGGATCTCCAATAAAAATTCAACAGCCGCTGGAAACACCAAGTTTCTGTCCATCCAATTTGAAATAGTGCCACCTCACAGAAACGACCTCAGAATTTGACCTGTGTGACCTGACAGAACGGCTGATCAGCAAGTACAGAGAGCGTGGACGCAATTGAAGAAATGTTGATTTCTTGAGGATTCGTTGTTTATCTTTCCTTGGAATATCAATAAGTGATTGAGAACAGTGCAAAGAGGAGTAAAAGCCAAGCTGGTAAAAAGTATGACGACAACTGGCAGAGAGAGAAAAAAATTGCAAATGTACGTACAAGCAGATGTACTACATACAGGAAATGAACATTTCTTCAAATGGAATAGCGTTGAAGTAAGTTTAACACCATGGCTCGAAAAAGTGGGGAATTGGGAAGCTCCTTCCCAGGAAAGTTGGCCATTTGGAGGGAAAGTTGGCCATTTGGAGGGAAATTTACACATAAGATATAGCAGGAAATCTGTGAGAAATGCGACTATCTTCCCGGGAAATTTACATTTTTGTGCACGTAAAATGCCTACCAATACGTGTAGTATTGTGGAAGTCCGAAACTAGGTGCATTTGTTGGTTCATTTTAAGACACGCCGACGTTGTTTTATTGTCCAAAACGAAAACTTGTTGTGTATTAGTGTCTGGATATCTCAAATTTTCCTCCGATTTATATCCCACAATCTTCCAAGTTGGAAAAATTTGATCGAAAAATGTAAACAAACCCCGCTGCCCTGCAGTGAGTACTGTGGTATCAGCCATGCATTCCACATGCATCAGTGATGACGGCCATGTTCTTTGTGTCGTAGGTATGCACGAATTTCCGTATGGCATGCTATGATTGGTTAACTTGGGTTTTGTGGCCTCAGCCAGTGAATCGTGATTGCCTTTGTGTGATGGCTAGGCTTCATCATAAAATTTTCGTATGTGTATATTTTCACAATTGTGTACCCCTAAAAATTCTTTCAACTAAAACAGATACAGATTTCATATTCAGTTTTATGAGTATATTAAGTAGACGTGAGAAAAAATAAATAAAAAGGAGATAGAGTGTGTGGTGAATAAATGTTTATACTGTGAAAATAAGACCTTTACAACCATGCCGTACTGGGTAGCCACCGCTATCTTTCCTAGCTGTGTAATCCGGTTGCTGTGCAACGGGCGGTTGTGACCTGGGTTGCGTAATTACTTCGACGGCGAATAGTTATGAGTTAGTTAGAGAGTCATGCAGTTGGTGAGCTGGCAGTTAACTAGAAGTGGTCAGTCATGATGTTCAGTTATACCAGTTATGTTACGTGTAAAGGAGACGAACCAGCCTACATTGTGTGATTAGTAGTTATTCCGCAAAACCTAACATTGGTGTCAAGCGGCGGGATTAGAACTTGAACATGCCATCGAATTTGACAGTTAACGCTACCGTGAAATGTTACAATACTACCATGAATGGAATGTAATTACAAGTTATAATTTGGATGCGAGCATTGAAAGTAAATTCGCGAGGAAACTACCAGTGTGATTGCAGAACTGTACTTATTATATCGATACCTTGGACTGACTGACATGTTGTGCGCATTATTGAAGTGACGGCATCTTCTGTAAAGTGATTGCTTTATCGTGATTTGTATTGCTAACGGGAAATATTCGTCAGTGATTATGGCTCCAACCGGTAAGTCGCCTCACAGGAAAGGAACAATGATGTTCAAGGTACAGGAACTGAATGAAGAATTAACAGAAGAAAACAAGCTGAGAAATAAATGCAATTTGTGGGATAAGTGTGACAAGGAGAAAGATGGTGAATTTAGCATGTTTCTAAATGTATGATTTCAAGAATGTGGATGATGTGGCCACGAACTGCATGGAAACATCAGACAGCAAGTGCATGGAAGAGGGTGAAAAATATACTGTGCAAACAATAGACATGGAGTCTGTGTTACAAACAAACCAGCCCAGCAGCTCAAGGGGGTCTCCTTAACAGCCAGACAGACGATCTTCCACAAGATCACCTTCCACCTTTCAAAGTAAGACTTTTACAGATATGACCAATGGTCTCCCATAGACCCTGTGGACCATGGCCATATTTGCCCTCTTAAGTATCATCAAAACGTCATTGACAAAGCGACCTGTATATTTTCTGATTCTGCGAACATGCCACAATGGATGCTGAGTCATTCCATCGACATGTAACATCGGATTACCACTGCAGCAAAACCGCAAGTGGAAGCGCAGCAGCTGTGGATGGGAGAACCCTCCACTCTGAGGCACTCCCCCGTTACTTTCATGAAGGGAAGCTCTCTGAGTACCAATACAATAAGCTCATGTCACTCCACCAACCATGTCCGCAGAGTTCATAGCACCCCCTGACACACCAATGCAGGATGAGAGTCTGATGACATAAATAGAAGATGTGTCTCCGGCCTCTTCGCCAGAATCGTCCAGTGCACTGTCTGTTTTCCACACCTCATCCTTGCCAGATTTTCCATCATCAGACACTTGCGGACTCTCACATCATCGCCCACCGAAGTCCCCCCGCGGGGCCCTTTCTTCCTGACGCAGGTGCTGCACGATTTCCGGTTCGGCCACTACCAGTCAGCATTTAATATTGTTAACTCGCCTAGGCATCAGGGAACAGACCCATCTGGTTCATTATCATTGGTTAACCTTCTTACTTTCGTCGTCTTCTCGCCGCACCCCCCCCACTCGTTGTCCCCCTACAACCTCTATGTCACCTGCCAAGTTCCCTCTCCTCCCATGCCCCCCCCTCTAAGAACTGGTGCTATGGCTTCCCCCCACATTAAGAAATCAAAAGACCAACCATGACACATCGCGTAACCCAAGTGCTATGTTGGACAGTATCAATCAGTGTTTAGAATCAGCAATATTCACGGTTAAACAATATGGAGCAAACGATACGACGCCTTGTCGAGGCCCAAACTAGACATCATCTGAGTTGGTGCACAACACAATAACACAGGAAATATATCAGTTACACTTTTTTCAAGGGAAACTTTCCTTGCATTACAACAGCAAACAATATGCTGGGAACATGAAATACCGTCAAATTATGGTGAATATTGTCTACTTTTGAAACTGGTTTCCTGTCAAGAAAAATGGCCTAACAAACGAAAATTACATGATAAGACGCCACCCACTTCTATATTTTAAAATGCATGGTCGCATATTCAAACTTATTAAAGTTAAGACCACTTTTAGAAAATAGCTGTCGGAAAATTTTTGAATACATGGATTTTCATTCTTGCATGTTGATTTTCATTCTAAAGTTTTGATATACAAATTTATATTAGATACTAACACATAACACACCCTCTAACATTACATATTGGCTAAAACAACAGGCAAAATGGCCATTTAAAAAAAATTTCTGGTAAATTCCGTGTGTTTTCCATTTGGCAAATTCTTGCACCGGCGTGTGATAAAAAAAATGGGGTAAAACTCTTCTCATGGTGACCTTACTACTGTCACGAGAAGAAACTTAACTTTGAGGAAAAGAGTCTCCACCAGGTTGGGCCGCCCTTGTGACATTACCAGGAATAATGTAAAATGCATTTTTAAGTACATAATTTCATTGTGTCAATTTTGCATTTTATAGGTTAAAAATGATAGTATTAAGGGTATTAAATCATTTAAAGCCATGACAACTCGATTTTATTTTTTTGAATTTTTCTATGTGTAAGTTGCCATAGACATTTTCGGATGTAACACGGACACCACGTCCATGTTACATTCTTATGCAACTGTACTCAAAACCCTGCTTTTTAACATTAATATCTGAAAAAAAAAATCTTTATTTTTACCACGCATAACACAAAAATACTTGGAGTATTTTTCATCAAATGTATATCAAAAACTATGAGGTTTGTAAGCGATAAAAGTTTGGACTGCTGGTTCTGGACGTAACATTGGGACACCATGCATGTTTTTAAAATATAACTTTTAAATGAGCATACATGATCAATCCTTTTAATATTACTAACAATTATGGTTGATACAACGTAGGACACTTAGACCTTTAGTCCATATACTTTGCAGTGACACAAGACACAGTTCAAAATTGTGCTATTTTAACAGAGGACACCACGCCCCAAATAACCACAATATCCAGCTAAAACCAAAATAACCTAATTGCTCTCACTGTGATGATTTAAATGTTTAAGTGTATTACAAGTATCGGGTGGGCTGGACATCAATTTTGATGGATTTAAGGTAATTAGTAAAATTTCTGATGCAACTCTAAATGTACTAAAATTGACACCACCTGTAACGGGGAACACCTCATTTTTGATGAGTCATACTATACATTTTGGATAAACTATGGAAAAGGAAATGATAATCCCCCCCCAAAAAATTTAAAATTTGGTCAGTAATGTTGTAAAATTATTAAAAAGGAATATTAAATAATCCATAAATTGTCTAAATTGCAATTAATGTCGCAAGTTTTTTTGTCACAATTTAATACCAACCTCTTTTTTTGAGTCACTTCCTATCTTAATTATGAACACTTCTTAAAAAATACAGGGCGTAAATTGGGCCAAGTATGTTTGGTATCATGGTAAAGACCTTATAAATCGTACAATTGCATAAAAGTAACTTCTGAAAATACTTTGCATCTAAATAAATTTGAATTATATTCCTAGGCTATAGCAAAATAGGTTGTCCCAACCTGGTGGAATGAACCCAAATACAGGTAAGATAAATCCTTTATTGTGGTATTTTGATAGATGAAATGTCGGCAAGGTAATAGATTTATATAAAAGTTACAAAGTTAAAAGAGGAATTGCAACCTTTTTCTATATTACAAGATCCCTATCCTCTTACACTTAAGCATTGTTACCAAAATCCTTCTACAGATTTGCCGAAGAAATCAGCGAAATCAGACAAATCAGACGATGATGAAGGTGAGATGGAACAGTTCCCTTACAATGGACGATATCTTGGATGTAACGAAAACCAAAAAGCAAATGATCCACAATATCTTCCATTTACGAGAATAGTCAAGTAATGTGAAATATAAACAGCTGTTTAGAAACCAAATTCCTGTCTAAATTCACAGTGTCCTTTAGGGCCTGACTCAGAGATTTTGAAATATAATAAAAAAAATATAGAAATTTAATAAAAATCACAACTAGAAATCCAGAATAGTAACCTAAAATGCTAATTTCCAAAGTTAGCGATGACATCGGATGTTTTTTGTTTTTCATTCAATGCAGTAAACATTTATGCATAGTATGCAGTGCCATAGGATACTTGTTACATAACAAAATTTTTCCGGATCCGAATTTTATAACAAATTTGTGATTTCCGATAAGAAGGACTTCGATTCGAAGCTTAGTTATTTCACACAGTGATTTTAATGGACGAGCAATTATGTATATGCAAAAAACATTGTTTGGTTGAAAATTGAGTGCACACCCATCGGGAAATCTCCGGTCAGCATTTGAAAAAATTACATTACCTTAAGTTCCTTTTAGAACTTTGAAACAAAAGTACCAATATCGAATGATTAAATCGTGAGATAATGACATATATGAGTTGAAAATCCATTTTTAAAACCGCTTGTACATAATCTTTGTTACACAAAGATTTCCTCTACTACTTCTCTTACAGATCACATAGTAACAAAGAGACCAATCTTTGTTGGAATTCGCAGTCCACAATGATCTTACATTTGGTGGGGCTTCGCAAGGCTTTAGATGTCGTCTAACCCAGGATACTGACGAAGTAGCAGCTAGGAAGCTTTGAGGAAGGTCGCGCGGAAAAAGCAACACTTAAAAAAAACGCAGGATTTAACCATTTGCAGAGTGCTCTAGAAACCACGGAAAGGATAGGAAAGGGAAAAGGAGTTCTGCAGACTACATTACAAGACGTAGAAGAGAGGCCAGGAGGAAGAATGTTGGCAGTGTCGTGCATTTGGCCAGTTTAGTCGCATGTTGTATTCCCAGGCATCCTCAAACATGCCAAATACGACTTGAAAATGTTATACGGGGAATTTCAAGTGATAAGCTTTCAGCACGACTGCAGCATCTGGGAGGTGGCACCCAGTTGCAAGAAAAATTCGGGAATTTCGGGGACAAAGAAACAGGTGCCACCAAAGAGCTAAACCAACCCCAGATGGCAAAAAAACCAAGAGGTCTGGACCAATCCTACTAATGAAGCTGCCTGCCACTGATTGATGATGCCACGTCTGTAGGCTAGGGGAGTTCTTATAAAAGACTGGTAGTGTTGTTGTAAACTACATCAAAGGTTCCGCTTAGGACAAATCCTCACCAGGAAAGATTGAAAAGGAGAAACAAGGTAAGCTTATAATGCCTATTTTGTTTTTAAATTGTCGCATTTTATAAGTGACTCATGATGTTACTACTAGTAAAAAAAGAGACATCTTTGTTGGATTCCAGTCAACGAAATGATCTACATTTGGCTATCGCAGCTTTAGACGTCACGTATTAAGCCAGGATACGGACGGAAAGTGATAGCTTAGGAAGACTTTGGAGAAGTCTGCGTGAAAAAAGCAACGCTCTAAAGGCAGATTAACATTGCAAGTGCTCTAGAACCCACGGAAAGAAAAAGGCAGTTCTGCAGACTGACCATTACACGACGTAGAAAAGAGCCAACAAGATGAGGAAGATGTTGGGCGGTTTGTGCCTTTGGTAGTTAGTCGCATGTTGTAGTTCCAGGCTCCTCCAACACTGGCCAATATACGACTTTTGAAAAACTGTTTACCGGGGATTTAAGTGATAAGCTTTCAGCACCACTGCAGCATCTGGGATGTGGCACCTTCGGTTCAGTAAATCTCAGGAATACGGGGACAACGAACAAGGCGCGCCACCTAAGAGCAACCAATCCAGATGAAAAAAACCAGATGGCTCTTGAACAATCCCTACTAACTGAAGCTGCGCTTGCTGATGGCCAGTTCTGGTTAATATGCACGTCTGTAGGCTTAGGGGAGTTCTTGTTAAAAGCTGTACTCTGGTTGAAAACTACATCAAAGGCTTTCCAGCTTACTGTAGGTTCAATTAAACTGGATGTACGGTTTTATAATATTCCAAAAATATACGTTTCGAAAAAAAAAATCATGTGAAAGAAAAAATGTTATTCATCATTGGGACCCACCAAGATCATTGGGTTCCAAAATGAAAACATATTCTGCTGGATTTATTCAATTATGATGTTTTATTGGCACCAAACGACAGCAAACTGGGTCAGGTGAATATTGACTTTTGACTCTGAAACTTTTAGGGACAAACCCATTCACAAACTAGGGGGCGCTTTCAAGCTGTTACCGTGATCTTCTGACTTGTGGACCTTGCTTTGATTTCAGGTGTTCAGGTGTTTGCGCATGCAGTAATGCACTGGGCAGATAAATGAACATTGAATACTTATATGTTAATAGAGGACCCCTGTCTGTTCTATCAATTGGTTACGAACAAAAGAGTCACATAGCTCTCCTGTAATGCCGTCTCCAATCAAGTTACACGCTTGTGGGAACCTTAATATCTTGTTTGTATTGCAAAAAATTCACTGCAAGTAAAAACGGTAAGATTTGATCTGTTGATATAAAGTGGGCACTTTATTCATTTCACACCAGTCAAAGGTGGCAGACAATCGGCCTATTGATCGTGAATCCTCTCTGATGACAACTTTTTACTACCTTCAAAGTGGAGTCAATGGAACCTTCCAACCAAATGTAATACTAATGGTACCAAAACCTTATTTTCACATTTTTCAAAAAACAGGGTGGAAATACCCAGATTTCAATAGATTTGAAGGGTTTTAAAATGTACCAATCCTTTTGTCACGTAAAAACGTCTTAGGTCCAAAGATATCCAACAACTTTCTTTTCGTGTGTATTCGAAAACGTATATTTTGGAATTATTTAAAAACCGCAGACATCTCAGTAATTGAACAGACAGTAGGTCAATCCTTAAAGGAAGCTTGGAAAAGAAAAGAGCAAGATATTTTCTTGAAAATTGTCACATGTTGTAAAGTGTAATCATGATGTTACGACAGCCGCCAGAATGACGTAAAATCCGGAGGAGGAGAGGATCTATACTACTCTGGAAATCAGACTTAGAAAAATGGAGACAAATTTCCTGCTTAGATAGTTAAATATTTAGCGTTTAAACAAGTTTTGGTGGTGTTTTACGCCATAGAATTTAAGTGTTTAATTTCAAAGCACATCTTTAGACTGTAACGATATCAGGTATTAAATTCAAAACAGTATAAACTACCTAAATACGAACTCGGTCTCCATTTGCGAAAAACTTGAATTTATAGTGTTTAACTGCACACACTTTTTGTTTCTTCTCACCAGTAGGCCTGTAGGACTTCCTGAGTGACCCCAGTTATAGCCTTATAGGCAGAGCTTGCTAAAAATCACAAGCTTAAAGACTATTGAGATTATCCTGACATGGAATGCATGCATTTAGGTAAAGTGTGAGCCCCCAGTGTTATTTAATAATGACAGAGATTTTTGTTTAGGATAAGCATTCTTCAATGGTTACTAAATCGGTTGCAGACCACCTACCCGAGAACGTTTGGATAGTTTATTGAACAAATCAGTCAAAGGAAAAACCCCACCAGCCTTTGTTTGGAACTTGCCTGATATCATTATCGTCCCCAATAGAAGAGGACGATGGGGGAATGAAGAGGACTGTGGTGACGACAATAGGGCAAGGATGAAGAACAGGAAGATGAAGTAAGAAAGATTGTACAAGAGGAAGAGGCGACAGAGAAGAAAAAGCTGCACACAAGAAAGTGGATAAGGTGTCAGTGCTAGGTTGGCTCTAAGATTTCAAATTACAATTTTAAAGATAGTCCACTTAAAATGCAATGTACGATATGGAATTGTATTTTTTTCTCGTGTTCTTCTGCGCTACATGTATTTAAACTCTGCCAGCCAAATTAAGTTTCAATCATTTTCACTTTATTGTTGATAGTGTAAAATGAGGTAATTGGATGATTGTGCATAGGACCCATTAAGCCTCTTAAAGGTGCAAAGAGTGATTTCACATATCAGGTGCCTTTAGCCAAAATCGAAAGTACTAATTGTTTTGCCCCCTGATTGTAAAGCTTTCCATCAAAAATAGCCCCCTATGAAAGGATTATTTTAACTGAGAAAGTGCTTTGGTACAAAAATTGTTGAAATTTCTAATTCGTCTAGGAGTCAAATATGAAATTCAGGCCATATGTTTTACATTGAAAATATAGAGGCAAATCAAAATCACCCTCTTTCTCTCTTTAAGACAGTTCTGTAGCAAATCAAGGTAGAAATTCTATTGAGTGTCTAATCTATATGAAAGTACTATTATGACACACAAATTTGGGGGTGGCCTTTAAAATCTCTCGTTGCACCTTAATAATAGGTAGTTCTTAAAGCTCCTGCGCGAATTAGTAAAATCTTGCACTGGCGTGTGATGAGAAAAATGGGGTAAAACTCTTCTTCATGGTGACCTTACTACTACTGTAAAGAGAAGACTTCCTTTGAGAAAATACGGGTTAAGATAAATACCTTTATTGTGTATTTTTGATGTAATTCGGCAAGGTAAAAGATTTAATTATATAAAAGTTATTTTAAGAGATATTGCAAACCTTTGTTCTATATTAAAATATCACCTATTCTTTAAAACACTTAAGTATTGTTTACCAACACCTTTCTATCTACAGATTGTGAAGCAGTCAGACAATCAAACGATATGAAAGGTGAAGAATGGGATGGTTCCCTTACAATGGACGAATCTTGGATATAACAAACCACCAAAGCAAATGATCCACAATATTCTTCCTTTACGAGGAGATAGTCAAGTATGTGAAATATAAACCTGTTAGAAAACACTTCCTTGATAAATACAGTGTGCTTAAGGGCCTGCAAAATCATTTCATAAAATCTTAAAGGCTGACTCAGCGACTTTTTTTGAAATCTAATACTTTGTGTAGAATAAGAAATAAAACTAGAAAATCAAGATAGTACCTAAAATGCTAATTCCAAAGTTAGAGATGAAATCGATGTTCGTTTTCATAGCAAGTTACCATTTTGCATCGTATAGTAGTGCCATAGGAATACCGTGTATAACAAACTTTCCGGATCCGGAATTTAAAAAATAACAGCGTTTGTGATTTTCTATATTAAGGACTCGTTCGAGCTTAGTTTATTTCATTCACAAAACAGGATTATTATATGGACGAGTCATTATGTATATGCAAAAAACATGTTTGGACAATGAGTGCGCCTTCATGGGGAAATCCTCTCTGAGAGTCAGCCTTTAAAATTAACATTAACCTTTAAGTTCCTTTTAATACTTTGAAACAAACAGTAGCCAACTAGCGAATATTAAACGTGAGATATGACATATGAATTTGAAAATCATCATTTTAACGCTTGTACATTATAAGCTTTGTTACAACAAAGATTGTCTCTATACTTTCTTTTACAGATCACTAGTAACAAAGATACCAATCTTTGTTGGATTCCAGTCAACGAAATGATCTACTACATTTGGCTATCAATCGCAGCTTTAGACGTCAGTGTAACCCAGGTTACGGACGAAGTACACAAGCTAAGGAAGACTTTGGAGGAAGTCTGCGCTGAAAAAGCAACGCTTAACGGCATGATTAACCATTTGCAGAGTGCTCTAGAAACCACGGAAAGGGAAAAGGCAGTTCTGCAAGCTGACATTACAAGACTGTAGAAGAGCACCAATGAGGAAGAACGTTGGTGTCGTGCCTTGGGCGAGTTAGTCGCAAGTTGTAGTTCCCAGGCCTCCTCCAAACATGCCAATATACGACTTCGAAAAACTGTTTACCGGAGATTTCAAGTGATAAGCTTTCAGCACGACTGCAGCATCTGGGATGTGGCACCTTCGGTTCAGTAAAACTTCGGAAATACGGGGACAAAGAACAAGGCGCCACCAAAGAGCTAACCAATCCAGATGGCCAAACCAAGATGGCTCTGGAACAATTCCTACTAACTGAAGCTGCGCTGCTGATGGCAGTTCTGCACAATATGCACGTCTGTAGGCTTAGGGGAGTTCTTGTTGACAGCTGTACTCTTGTTGTGAACTACATCAAAGGTTCCAGCTTAGGACAAATCCTCAACAGGAAAGACTTGAAAAGAAAAACGAGGTAAGACATATGCATATTTTTTTTTGAAATTGTCACATTTTGTAAGTGGCTCATGATGTATACGACAGCCAAGTGACTAAAACACAAAGACTTCATACTCTGTAAATTCAGTACTTAGAAAATGGAGACAGGATTCCTGCTTAAAGGCTGACTCAGAGATTTCAAAATATAATTATTTTGAGTAGAAATTAAAAATAGTCGTCTAGAACTAAAGATAGTCACCTAAAATGTTCAATTCCAAAGTTAGAGATGAATCGGATTTTCCGTTTTCATGCAGTAAACATTATGCACTGTATAACAGTGCCATAGGATACAGTGAAAAACAAAAATTCCGGATCCGGAATTTTATAACAAGGTTGTGATTTTCTATATGAAGGTCTCCGATTTGAGCTTAATTATTTCACACAGTGATTAGTATATGGACAAGCATCATGTACATGCAAAAAACACGATTTGTTTGAAAATTGTGTGCGCCCTCATCGGGAAATCTCTGAGTCAACCTTTAAATAGTTAAATATTTAGCATTTAAACATTGTTTTGGTGTTTACGCCATAAATTTTCTAAGTGTTTAATTTCAAAGCACATCTTTAGAATGTAACAATATCTGGCATTAAATTCAAAA